>CABHPR010132330.1:0-19164 GCA_902168415.1 Peromyscus melanophrys | reverse complement strand
CTTCCTTGTGTGAGGTCTTTGATTTCATAGTAATACAATTATTACTATCCTTATTACCGAGTGGGAATACTGAGGCTCAGAGAGGTCGGATAACTTGTCCTGTTATTTATCTAATTTGTCTTATGTCATTGACCTCAGAGCCATGGTCCACTCTCTTCCCACTTCCTTCCCATTTCCAGCTGCCCTTGGCTATTCTCAGGTGCAAGCTGTTGGTGTTGCGGACTGTGGCAAAGGGACGGCAAGGCCTGGCAGCAGACGTAGTGCAGTTTCATCAGGTCCTTGCTGAATCCATCACTGTGACCTCACAGCCCCCATGCTGCTGTGCTGCCAGGGGTAGCATTCGCCGTGCCAGCCAGCAGTATCACTCCTGCTAGGCTTGCATGTGGGTAGTCGCTGCCACCCAAGAGTGCTGAAGCACCAGAGAAGCCAAGTGGGAGCTAATGGTGTCAGGCAGAGGGAAGTTTAAGAACAGAGACATTTGATTCAGCAGGTTCAACTCTGCCTGTCCTCTCTCAACTTCTCTGGGAACAGAATTTGGTCTTTGCGGAATAGCTTAGAGAGGCTCTCAGGAGTGGGGAGTAAAAGATGTGGCTGTGTCCTCTGCTTTTATGTAGAGTTGCTGGTATTCTTTGTTTGTTTGTTTGTTTTTCAAGACAAGGTTTCTCTGTGTAGTTTTGCGCCTTTCCTGGATCTCTCTCTGTAGACCAGGCTGGTCTCGAACTCAAAGAGATCCGCCTGCCTCTGCCTCCTGAGTGCTGGGATTAAAGGTGTGCCCCACCACCACCCGGCGAGTTGCTGGTATTCTTTTCAACAGGCAAGCGCCTGGATAGATGGGGGCTGATGTTCTGGGTTCCTACTTCAACTCTGTTCCTTTGGCTGGGTCAGTAGCACCCTTTAAGCCTTTGGTCCATACTGCGAACAGAACAGGGCTCATACTTCTAATTTCGAGACTTGCCTAGCCTTCGGGCAGTGGAGCTGCTTGTGGCTAATGGCTCAAGAGCCGCTGCATGAATACTTCGGAAGGAAGAGCCAGAGACTGTGTGACTGGAGTGAGGAGTGGGCTCTGAGAGCCTCAGGAGAACTGGAGAGAAGCACTTGTCTTACATTTAACTTGATGCTCCTTTGACAACACCCTCTACCCTGTAGTTTCTCAAGAGCTCCTTGTAAATGCTTCTGTACAAAATTCTCTTGAAGCTGCTGTAAAGGCTGCTGCAGCTGAGCACACTGTGGATACAAAGTCTTCTACCCAGTGCATGTCATGAAGGCATCACTTTGGTGTTCTGGTTTTCTGAGGTCAATTCCTCGCTTGCACATATCTTCAGTCCAATTGTGGAGTTGGACACCTCTGAGGGTGCATGAGCACACAGCCTTCTTCTCTAGTGGTCTTACCTGGGGAGGAGGACTTAGGATGTGAAAGAAAGACTTTGATGGTTATGAAATGCTCTCCCTTTCTCCTCCAATAGCAGTTTTGAAGAGGGTAGGGATAAACACAAACAGAAAGTTTAATAGAGCGTTTTCTTGCTTGAGAGCCAGAGGCAGGCACAGGAAAATGGTGGGTACTCCGGGGGATTTTAAAGAAAATGGTAAGTTTATATAGATGGTTATTGATCCTATCTAGGCCTACCAGTTCTGCCCTCTTATTCAAAGGACTTTTGGCCTCTTAAGGAAAGGCTGTACCTCTAATTTCCTTTTGCCTCAAAGGGAAGAACACTAGAGTACAGAGACTATTTGAATTATGGCTAGGCTTCTTGGAAGGCAGATTGCCAGACTACCTGCTGCAGCCTGGCGCACCGGGGGATAGCACGTGACTTTTCAGGTCTTCCCACTAGGCCGGGTGGGAACTTGATTCAGCAGCACACGGCACTGAGACAGCTACTTCCCCTGCAGCCTGCCTGCCTCGGTTATTACTGTCAGCGTCGTCCCTGGGAGTTGCTTGTTCCTGGAAGGGGTTTTTCTGTCTTTCTGTCTTCTGGTTTATTTTGGGATCTGCCTCACCTAGCGGAGGCACAGCACAAGCATTTGCGTGTGGATCCAGCAACAGCTGCTTATGAGCAAGCAGGGGAAAGCTGTTTGCTGGCAGGTCCTTTGGGTTGCGGGCAGGGAACTGAGACATTGGTGCTGGAGCCGAGGACTCCTGGATTCGGAATTTTGTGCCACTTGTTAGTGTAGAACACTGGTCACAGCCAGATCCCATGATTTGTCTTCCCTGAACATTTTCTGAGATCCCGCTTTGTGCCAGGTGCTATTCTTGTAGCAGAGATATCGATAAGAGCTCACATTTACTAAGCCTTGACTCTGCTGGTGACCCTTGAGGGTAGATGCTGTAACTACCCTCATTTTTACAGACAAAGCTCATTCTCAGCGAGAGGAAATTACTTAGACAAACAACAAGTGGGAGAGTCAAAATTCAGACAACTTAAGCCCAGCTTAAACCCTGTGCCATGCGGTCTTCCTAAGGAACAAAATAGACCCGACCCCCGTGTCTTAGCTTACAGACTCACGGACAGTACAGAAACAACAAAAAGGCCATTGGTGGGGCAGGGCCAGGGCCATCTCTAGTGCTGAGAACTCAGTGGGGGCAGTTGGCCTAACTCTATGATGCTGCGCCTGAGCTTGTGGGTGCTCAGGTTGCTCAGAGTCTCTAAACCTTAGTTTCCATATCTGAAAATAGGAATGTAAATAATAACTTCAGAGAAGTGGTATAAGAATAAAGCAAGGTGTGTGTGTGTGTGTGTGTGTGTGTGTGTGTGTGTGTGTGTGTGTGTAAGCTGTTTCTCAAAGGGTCTGACAAACAGGACATACTCAATATGTTCTCATTTAAAAACTACACCTTGGGCTGGAGGGATGGCTCAGTGGTTAAGAACACTGGCTGTTCTTCCAGAGGACCTGGGTTCAATTCCCAGCACCCACATGGCAGTTCACAACTGTTTGTAACTTCAGTTCCAGTGGATCTGACACCCTCACACAGATACACATACAGGCAAAATACCAATGCAAATAAAATAAATTAAAAAAACAAAAAACTACACCTTTGCTCCCTCTCTTTGGGGACTTGCAGGAGAAGTGGAGGTGAGGAGGACACCTGGACACAGGCCACCCCAGTCCTACCTGTTTGGCCCTTCTGGGCTCAGGAAAGCACAGCCAAGCTCAACCTGAGACTTCTTATGACCTGATTTGACTTGAAGGCGGCTGTGAGAATCCCTGAAATAATGGTATTAGAGCCCAGTCAATGGGAGCATGCAGGAAGTCTGTGCAGGAACACATTTATGTGATGGGTGAAAAAGAGAAAAAAAAAATGGAAATCATCAACAACTGATGAGAGCAATCCAAGAATTATAGAGCACCAGCCATCTGGTCAGATCATTTCAGATCTACACGAGCAATAAGAGGGAATTGAATTTTAAAAACCTCATTTAGAGCACACCAACTACTCTGGTTTCAAGTATTTAAAAGAGGAGCCTGATTTCCTCCAGGCTCTGGACATCTGTCTGCAGGAGCATCTGACCCTAGTCAGGGTGACAGCAAGGCTGTTCCTCTGGGGCCTTTGATCCTTTGCAGCTTCAGAGGGGCTGTGGGGTTCATTTGTTCTGTGTTCAAGAAATCAGTTCAGTCCTAGTGCTATTTAGTAAGGATTAATATTGGATCCCACAAGTTAAAGGCTCAGTTTCCCCCATGACTGTCACCATTTCAGATGCCACTTCTAAATCTTGGGCTACCTATACCTCTTACTACCCCGAATTCTCACACCCTCTCCTCAGGTTTGATAATTTTGATAATTAAATAAACTCAGGGGGGCTAGAGAGATAGCCCAACAGTTAAGAGGACTGGCTGCTCTTCCAGAGGACCTGGGTTCAATTCCTAGCACCCACATGACAGCTCACCTCACAACTGTCTGTTAACTCCCATTCCAGGACATCCTCACACACACATACGTGCACTTAAAATAAAAACAAACCTTAAACAAACAAACAAACAAAAAAACTCAGAACACACTACTTAAGTATATCTGTTTGGTTTCAAGAATGCAACGCAGACCTGGGCAGTGGTGGTGCATGCCTTTAATCCTAGCACTTGGGAGGCAGAGGGAGGCAGATCTCTAGTACACGGCCAGCCTGGTCTACCAAGTGAGTTCCAAGACAGCCAGGTCTATATAGAGAAACCCTGTCTTGAAAAAACCAAAACAACAAACAAACAAACAAACAAACAAAAAACCCCAAACCTCCCAAAAACAAAACAAAAAAGAATGCAACTCAGGAGCAGCTAAGGAGAAGAGGTTCAGACAATGAACTCTTAGTGTCATGTGGTGGTCGGCCTGCCCAGCTCCCATGCCCTCTGTGGGTCCACTATCTTCCAATTCAAATGTCATTCAGGAAGAGCTCCGAAGCCTATTGTTTAGGACCTTAAATGGAAGTTGCATTACATGGCATGATTGATGCCAAGCAGTGGCCATAGGTGATCAATCTTCAGTCCTCCTGCACTCCCCAGGCATAGAGAATGGTTCTTAAAATTCCAGCCCTCAAACTTTGAAGTAGTCCTGGTGACCAGTCTCCATGCTGAAGTTACCTGAATCCCCACCAGGAGTCACTTGTTAGCGTAAATTCTGACATGGTCGAAAGGCACTTGGCTGTGAACAACAAAAGTCTCTTGTCACTTAGGGAAATTTTACACATTTTAGAAGCACTGTGCTGAGGGTGCAGGGCAAAGAAAGGTCAGGTTTCTTATGCATGTCACAGGTTGCAGCTGAGGTGAGACTAAGGTTCAGACCGTCTAGTATGTCTGCAGCCTCCTCGGTCTGTGGTTGAGAGGCAAAATGACCATCCTTACCGATTATCACATTCTTCAGGATGCCTCCAAAAGCCTGTTCAATCCATCCCTCTCCTGTTCAATCCATCCCACAATGAAACAGTGTATATCCCCAGGGCATGGGGTGTCCATGAGCAGTGAGTGGGTGGGAGCCTAGGAGAGGACGAAGGCCAGTCCATACCTGAAATATGTGCCTTACCAGAGTGGAGCTATGGGACTTGTTGGTTGCCATCAGGAGGAAATGGCATAAAGGAAGAGTCATCTGTTGGATGATCTTTCACTCTGGCTTAAATGTAGTTTTGAAAATGTGGAGGGGGACTGGAGAGAGGAAACTGTAGCTTTGTGAGGTTTTTGTTTGTTTTGTTTTGTTTTGTTTTGCAGGGTCTCACTGTGTAGCCCTGGCTGGCCTAGAACTTGCTATGTAGAACAGGCTGGCCTCTAACTCACAGAGATCTGCTTGCTGCTGCCTCGCAACTGCTGGGATTAAAGGTGTGTGCCTCCTACTTGGCTCTACCTTCGTTTGGGCCCCAGTTGCTGCCCCAGCAACCTTTCAAGATGAGATGCTCAGAAGAGCCTATCTTTGCTTCATTCACCTGTACAGTGCTTTCCTTTCCTAGTTTAGGGCCTTTCAAGTCTTCAAGGGATTCACTAAGAATGGAATCCATTCATTTTCTACCTATATTTTGGTTTCCCTTCCTCTAATACTGTCACTTTCCCAGCCTTGATTAAGCATTGTCTGCTCTGAGCATCTGCTTTGTTTCTTGTTAATGCAAGTTTGTCAGGGGTGGAGGGGATTGTTAATCCCACAGATTCGAGGAGAAAGACCACTGACCCAAATCATTGCAGCCAAACTAATTATAGCAAGCTTTTTTTTAATTCCGTGTACATGGGCTGTCTCTCCCTAAAGGCAGGTTCAGGAGATCAGCATTAGACACAGGGAAAATAAGGGTTTTTATAGTTCAGGAGTAGGTGGTGGGGTTACAGAAGCAGAACACAAGCATCACAAATGAGTCATAGCAACCTCCTGAATGAAAGATGTGGTTGCAAGGTGGCCATAACAAGGAAGTCATAATAACATGATCGTAACAAGGTGGTCATAACAGCCTTTTGAAACAAAGGTGTGGTTGCCGTTTCCTGGAACAGGCAGTACAGAACCATTTGTAGTTAAGGTTACAGGTGGGTCATAGCCCAGTCCTTGAGAAACAGATTTAATCATAAACAGGAATAAACTTAGTTTGTCTTTACTATAAGATGGCTCTCAGACCCAAGATGGAGGCAGGCTGGTTTATCGTTGCCCCTTGTGTTATGTGTGCCTATCAAATCCTTGATAGGATCTTAGCCTTCTTTATTTGAAGGGAAACAAAATTTGTAACGCATTGAAAGATGCATGGCCTGCTCGTTTGTTATATCTATTTGGTTAGCATAGAAAGAACAAATTTTTAAAGGCTGTACAATTTGGTGCTATAGGTATTAATGGTACTGTAGGTAGCCATTTTGTTCCCTTTCCAGGGAGTTTCCTTTTGATCTAACATTCCAGCCTTCTGTTGAGATAGGGATGATGTATTCTCTTCTGCTGCTGCTTCTCAGGTGAAATTAGGATGCTCTTGTCAGGGCCCAGGAGGGCTGGAATGTTAGTCAGAGGTCGGGAGGTGATTAGGACAATGGGGCATTTATCAGAAGCATCTGGTTTGCTGACCCAACTGAAGAGTCAGGGAGCAATCACATCTGCTAGACTAGTTTACATTAGTTTTCAACAAGTCCAGGGCTTTCTGGTTTTGTAGGACTACCTGGGGCTGGTGTGGTGTAGGTCACCTTTGGAGCAGTTTGTAGTCCACAGCTGACTCCTGGATGGTGTCTACCAGCCAAGGGGAACTCTGACCAGACAGATGCAGACCAGGGACAGGAGTTGAAGAACTTAAAGGAACCCTTTCTAATTGGAGCATCCCCCCCAGGAATAGGCAATAGGCGGGGAGTGTAGGCTGTTGATTGACAGTAGTATTTATCTGGAGTCCCTTTGGCCTGTGAGAGGTGGATCTAAGTTATGACTTTCTTAATTGTCTCAAACTTAAATTACCGTTGTTTGAAGTCGGTACTGAAATCCTATTGTAGAAAGAGCAGCTGACAGATGTCCAGAACAGCTGAAGTAGACTCACATCTTTGAGTCATAGCAAAAGCTATGGCTTTGGGTTAAAATTCATGAACCTTTTTTTTTTCTGTCCAAAGGGCTGGGTATATAGATTGGACAGAGATTTTTTTTTTTTAAAAGCATGATGAGAAGCATCTATATTTTGAAGACAACTAGAGAAATTTTAAAATCTTGAGCTTGTGACTGATAATAGTAGTTAGTGATTTTCCATCTTATTAGAACTTTGTTGTTTAATGTTAAACTTTGAACTTTTGAAGTCTTAGTATAACAATAGCATAAAGGAGGGAAGAAATCTGAAATAGCTCTCATTTTAAAATCATTTTTTATGGCTGGGTGGTGGTGGTGGTGGTGGTGGTGGTGGTGGTGGTGGTGGTGCACACCTTCAATCTCAGCACTCAGGAGGCAGAGCCAGGTAGATCTCTGAGTTCAAGGCCAGCTTGGTCTACAGAGCAAGATCCAGGACAGGCACCAAAACTACACAGAGAAACCCTGTCTCGAAAAAAAACCAAAAGAAAAAAATCATTGTTTTATATCTTTATAATTTGTATTTATATATATTAAATAATTTTATTAGGCCCTCATAACTTATGTCGGCTTTTTTATCTGTAGATGTTTATAACTTAAATTACTTTTAGACTTTTATAATTTGCATAAACTTTAATTTTTTTATTCAATTGGTTATCATTAGACACGCATAAGTGGTTGATTATTGAGAGTAGTCTTTGGAGAGCAAGTTACTTTAATTAAAAGAATAGTAAAAACTTTCTGAGACGAGGTGGTGTGTGCAGTGGAGCTCTGTTCAGTCTGCTTCCGTCCTAACTCGCTGCGGGCCGAAGCTGCGCTGCAGCCATGGCTTTTAAAGATACCAGAAAGATGCCAGTGGAACCCGAGGTGATTCATTGAATTCGAATCATGCTCACCAGCCTCAGCGTGAAGTTGCTGGAGAAGGTGTGTGCTGTCATGATCAGAGGTGCGAAAGAACCGGTGCACATGCCTACCAAGACAATCTCTACAAGAGAAACACCTTGTGGTGAAGGAAGTCACTATTGCAGTTGCCTAAGTCAACTATTTTAATAAATTGACTTAATCAGTTATAAAAAAAAAAAGGTAAAAGTTACGTTGAAACCTGTTTTGTGAGTTTATCTTTTAGTGTGAAGTAAGCAATGTCGCCTTTTTCAGCAGGAGACCTGAAAAGCGACAGAGCTACAATTAGCCGCCAATACCATCAGAGATCTGAGAAGGAGAAATTATAGCAGGAAGTGTAATCCAAATGGCCTGTGTATTAATTAAAATGGCAGAAACTTACCAGCTATCTGGACGATTACCCTAGGCTCCTGTAGTGGTCTTGAGTGTTTTGTTGGGGCCAGAGGTTGTAAGTCTTCAGCTGTCACATAGGACAGCATTATAACTTCAGCTGCTGCACAGGACAGCATGGGCCTTTGGCTGCCAGACCAGAGGGTCTGAAAGATTTTCCTGTGGAGGAGGAACTTGGAAAAACTTACTGACTTTGACAAGGCAGAGTAGGGCAGTCAACCCAACAGTGTCCATGGTTTGGGCAGGTCCTGGCAGCTGGCAAGTCATGGGGCAGCTTTGCCCAGTGGTTAGAGTTACCACATTCAGGTCTGTGCCCCATCATTTTCTATGGAGACCTTAGGGTCACCACTAGGAATCTGCATTTCTGTCTATCACAGAAAGTTTTTTTTTAATTAAACATTTTAAATGCCATATTCAGCAGGTCTCTGAAATGTTTTGAGGGCCATCTATTAAGTATACTTGATTTTAAATCAACTTTACTTGTTTTTAGTTACTTGCTTTAGGTTTAACATTGAAAACACATACAGGAGGCTAAATAAAGCTTGTCCCTGTAAATGAGTTACATTTGTATTTAGCATGACTATGAGTATAGTTTTGAACATATTAAAGCATTTAATTATTTATAAGGTGACTATTAATTTGCATGTCTTAATTATCTTTAACAGTTTATAGCAAGTTTGTAGCTTTTATAAGATAAGAATTTCACAGTTTTATCCTTGTTAAGTTTAGCCTTTAAAAAATTACCATTTTTGAACTGAAGCTCTTTTAGTATAAAATAAAACTTTACAACATAAATACAGTCCATAGAGAGACTGGCAAATTTACTTTCCTGGTCTTTTTATATTGCACCATTGCAGAATATCACAGTTTCTTGTATGACTCAATTTATCAAAACAGCTAAAGCTTAACAAAGTTAGCAAAGACAAGGATGCTAGACATACATTAAGTCAGTCTCTGTTAGCCCTTCTCAGGGTGAGCTTTTAAACATGTTTTGGGTTGGCATATTTCAGTTAACTAGAACAGTTAACTAGAAGCAGAACTACAGGAGTTAAAAAGCAAGGCTAATACATATGGAGACTTTCCCAGAACTATGGACTTTGATGGATTAGGTCTTTGGTTTTTTTTTTTGGGGGGGGGGTTGGTTTTTGTTGTTGTTGTTGTTTTTGGCTGGTGGTTCTATCTGTGTGCTGAGTTTTACAGCCTAAACGGTAAGACTACCTATGTATAAATGTCTAATTATTAACCCTGTGTTGTAAGTTTTAAGTTAACCTTTGTTACAATTTTACAGATTTTTTAACCTTATCTAGTAAACTTATAAATCTTGAGATACAGAAAGTTTGTTTAATAGTGTTACAAATCTTGAGATAAGGTTTAGCAAAAGTTGCAGGCAGTTAAATGAAACTAGTATTCTAGATTTTTTTTTTTGCTGCTCTGCCTTGCTCTTTTTTTTTTTTGTCACAAAGTCAGGTGGTTCACCTGACATAGGACAGAAACTTTCAACTCCAGAGCCAGCTTTTCAATACAGCAGAACAACATAAAACAATATTTCACTATTATTGATTCCCAAAGACATTCGAATCCCTGCTAAACTGAACCCAGTGACCAGAAAGCTCAGAGATAAGGAACTCTGAGCCCTGGCTGTCACAGTCACCATAGCAAGTGGCGGTGATGGATTTGGGCCTGGGTTGGGGGAGTGCACAAAGCAGCCCTGGTTTATCAGGACTCTCTTGAGGAAGGCAGGATGGCAGGCTTCTTTAGGCTGATAAATGGCTGCACTAGAAGAAGAGTGGCGGGCTAACATATATGAAGATCCCAGAGGACTCGGTGAAGACATTTCGATGTCTTCATTTCTCATGTAGGCCAGTTTCTTCTCTAGCAGCCAGATCTGAGCCCCACTGCCAACCTGGACAGGCGGAGGCCCAGGCAACAAGACTTGCCCCCTCCGTTGCAGGTACTGCCAAGGCTGAGGGCACTCTGTACTCTTGGCTGAACTCTGCATTGCCACTAGAACATACCTGCTCAGGATTCAGTTTTAATGCCTGGGTAGGACAGGACAGTGTCCAGGGTACAATCTGTGGGCTTGAGTGTGATAGAGAGCAGCTGCTGGCCAGCCTCTTTTTAACAAGTATTTGTATGCTTAATGCTTACCCTATGTCCCTTCGCCCTCCTTCCTCTGCTTCCGTCCACCTGTTCTCTCCAAGGTTTAATCAAGAGTACTTATCAGAGTAGCACAGCCTCAGCTTTCAAAGGTCAGCTCCCCAAATGGCTGAGATGAAAAACTTAGACTGCGCAGGGATGATGGAAAACTAGCTGCCAATGCCAGTGCCAACCTTTATGCCAAGGACTCTGCTTCAGTTCAGAAAGTCTGTGTGGCTCCAGCTGCCCTCCTTCCTCTAGGATTGGCCTCACTGCTGGTGACATAGCTTGAGCCATCTTCAAGGGGACTGAGCAGTGCTTAGAACAGCTCTCAAGGGCTGGACTAGAGCTGGGACGAGAGGTCCTTTTCTAGAACTTGATGCGTGTTTAGTTTTTGCAGAGCGCACGGAGGGATTGATCTGTGACTTAGTGATGAGAAGGAGAGGGTTTGACAAGGGAGGAAGCATGAGTGGAGGGGAAACCCCATAAACTGTGATCTGAATGTGAGCACAGACTTACTGCCTTTCCTTGCCTTGAAAGGCAAGGTGTATTGGGAAATAATGGCATGGTTGGGTTTGACAGTGTCCATTATGTTATGGAGAGGACCCTTTAAGAGACAAGAAGTGAGGAGAGCCAATAGCTGGCTGATTTCAAAAGTATGAAAGTGCGTGTAACCCATGAATCTGTCCTTGAGTCCAGCCAGGGGTGATGGTAGCAGACAGGAGATAGAGAAGGACAATGTAGATGCCTGGGTTTGAGAGCGAGTCTGAAGCCTGAAGTGTGGTCTCAGAGAGAGCCATGTCAAAAAACTGTTTTGTCTCATGTTTCGTTAGTTGAACTCCTGCAGCATTCCAAGTACAGTGTTTGATGTCAGGCAGTCTATGAAGGCAGAGCCGAGACTTGCCTGCGTGAGCTTATGGTGTGGAGAGGACCCTAGGTGGGGGTGTGGCTCTGTGACAACAGAACAGGACAGTCACTGAGGCTTCTTGAAGAGATTTTTTATGTGTTGGGAAAGAACCAGTACAGATGGATTTAAAATCCAGGCTGGACGCCAGGCGTGGTGGAGCACACCTTTAATCCCAGCACTTGGGAGGCAGAAGCAGGTGGATCTCTGTGAGTTCGAGGCTAGCTTGGTCTACAGAGTGAGTTCCAGGACAGCCAGGGATATGTAGAGCGACTCTGTCTCAAAACAAAACAAAAAATTCAGGAAGTCTCTGATAGGGCAAAGTGATTTTGGTGACAGGTGGAAAGTCATGACCTCTTGATTGGCACGAGCTTTAGAAATTAGGATGAGAGGTGGGAAGGAAACATGGAAAGGGGAGGAAATCTGGAAGAAGCTGAGGAAGCTTCCTTTATATTAGCCGAACTGAGGGCGGATTCTGTCTTGAGTGATGAAAAAGAGGGGCTTGAGTATATGCTTGACAAAATAGAGTTAGCAAGGAGTACCGTGAGAACTTGGGGACCAAGAGGTCAGAGTTCAGCATCTCCAAGCACAAGGAAGGGCCTAGTAGATACCTGTGAATGTGAGAGTCTGGTGACTTTAAAAGCAAGCTCTGGACAGTGGATGGCTACAGAGTGAAGCGCTGACAGCTGAGGAGTAATTGGCAGATCTCTACTCCATGAGTTGATGAAGATGCTGTGTCTGTATCATGTGGGCCTTTGAGAGGAAGAGCTCCGGCAGGCTGGAGAGCTGTAAGGCCCTCTGTGAACTAGTTCTGACCGTCCCTTTCCTGAAGACAGGGAAAGTCCATGGGATGCTTTGAGAGCCTCAACAGTGGCTTGTCCGAGTGGCATCTGCACTAGCCACTGCTTCTCCAGGATGCCTGCAGAGACGGCAGTGCTGGAGGCGGGCCTGTGTGCATGGCTCTGCAGGCTGCTGTTGCTTGTGCTGCAGCTGGGCCATTGTGTTTCTACTCATGTAAAGGCTTCACTGTTATTGCTTACAAATTGACAGGCTGTTTGATATTGCCTTCTTTTCCATACTATGTTATTTTGGGCAAACCAAAAATTGAACTTTATTTAATATTTTTTAAATTCCCAGAAAAGTATGTTTATAGTTTGTGTAATGCTGTTGTTAAGAAGATGAGAACTATTTCTTTGGATTAAAAAAATTGAAATTTGATTACCTGTATCCATAATTAGTTTATCAGGGCAGAGGTGAGTGTTTATGGAATAGTAATAGAGTATATTTGTAAAAGTCCTCCCACTCCAGAAGCATGGAAAGACAGAAATCTCTCCTGGGCCTCAACCTAGCAACAGCCTAGATGTTTCGAGAACATCCTTCGCTTAGCCTTCTCTTAGCATTCCTGGGTTTGCCAACTCTGGCTTTTAGGCAGAAGAGCAGAGGTTGTCTATTATGTTTCTCATGGCTAAGAATAATTGAGAGTTAATAAGATCCAGGAATTTTAGTCTAGCAATTGGATAGAGAAGAAAACTTTTTTCTTTTTATTTCTTGATTTTTCTTAAAGCTTTCCTTGTGTTAAGTTCTTTGTGTACATTGTTTAAAGTAGAGTCATCTGCCGAGTATGGTGGTATATACCTGAATCTTGACAAGTAGGGTCATTCTTGGCTATAAATAGTGAGTCGGAGCTCAAGGCCAGCCTGGGCCATGTGAGACCCTGTCTCCAAACAGCAAAGAAGTGAAAAACAAAAGACCTGTGGAGAGAGGACCTGAAAACAATCCCCATGAAGACCCTGTGGGAACGGAACCAAGTGACATTTGGAGCCTGTTGATATGAAGAGGGGAGCAGTCACTCAGGCAGATGCAGGGGGTTCAAGCTCTCCTTGGTTTTCTAGACTCCATCTTCGGATTAGAGCCAGATGATCCCAACACAGTGGAGTAGGTGGCGCCCTCTGCAGGGTGGTTAGAGAACTGTTGTTTGCCCTCAAATCTAGGATTTCCCACCTATTTTAAAACTTTATCTGATGTGAGGAGGCCAGTCAGTGTCTTGGTTTTGGAGTGACTGGACAAAATGCTCCTGTCTTTCCTTCCTGTTTTGTGTGTGTGTGTGTGTGTGTGTGTGTGTGTGTGTGTGTGTGTGTGTGTGGTGTATGTGTCTGCACAGGTGTGGGGATATTTGTGGATGAGAGTGTGTGTGGTCTACATACATGCTTGCCTGTGCCTGTGTGGAGACCAAAGGAGGGTGTCAGGTGTCCTACTCTGTCACTCTCCACCTTGAGATAGGGTCTCTCACTGAACCTGGAGTTAGGCTGGAGGCCAGCAAATCTAGCAGTATTCCTATATCGGCCTCCTGCAGTGCTGGGGTTAAAGGCTAGCGTGTGGCCACACCCATGGGTGCTGGCCATTTGAACTAAGGTCCCCATGCTGTGCAACCCCCTGCAGCTCCTCTACGTGAACTTGGAGATGAGGTCTCTCACTGGTGTGGAGTTCACTCTAGGGATCTGCTTGTCTCTGCTGCTCTGTAGACACCATCATTCATTGCTTTTATGAGGGGGCAGGGGGTTTGAACTCAGGCCTCATGCTGTGTAACCATCTCCCCGGTACCCCTCTGGTTTTCATGCTCTCAGCTTGCCTCCCTTCCCCCCTCAGAGCCTGCCACTGTTGCCTCCTGTCCTTCCTTGCTGTAACGACCTGCTGCTACCTGCAGCTGAGTGGCAGGTGGCAGGGAGGGATAGTTGGGATGTATGCAGCTGAGGGAATACTTTCTCAATTCTGTTAGCATCAAAGAAATGACTTCCAAGCCAGTCCTTCCAGCCATGCATTTCACTGATCAGTCAGAATGAGAGGAAAAACACATTAGCATTACCAGAGAGGGCACTTGGGGAAAATCAAGTCTGTGGAACTGAGTGATCTAAAGTCATAGCATTAAAAACAAATCTTGAAGTGTAGATGGAATGTTTCCTAGTCTGTCTCCCATGGCCAGGTCCCTTCATGCATACCCCCTGTGCTGTATGAATGGCATGTGCCCAGCCTTAAAGAACCTCAGGCTGAAGAGGGAGTAGTTGCCTGGACTGCCCATCATTGGCTATTTCTAGCCATGACATGGAAAAACAGCAATTCCAGAGGTTTTTTTTTTTTTTTCTTTTAAAAATCTTCACTAATTTCATGTGTATGAGTGTGTGCCTGACTCTGTGTATGTGCAGCGTGTTCATACAGAGTGCCTGGGAGGCCAGGAAGGGTGTCAGATCTCCTGACACAAGTTCAGTAGGTTGTGAGCTGCCCGGTTGGGGACTGGGAATGGGACCTGGTTTCCCTTCAAGAGCAGCAAGTGCTTTAAGTGCTGAACCGTCTCTCCAGTGTGTCTCATGTTTTTAAAGCCTGTGACTGCCATGGCGCCATATATTTACCAAGAGTTCTCTTGAGGAGGAGTGGATGGGAGGGGAGTAGAAGGAAGGTAGGGGGGAGGAGACAGGAGAAGAAGAGGGAGGGGAAACTGTGGTTGGTATGTAAAATAAATTTTAAAATTTAATAAAAAAAAGAGTTCTCTTGAATTAAGCATGGCTTCATTATCATTATTTTATTTCCCCTCTTCCTTGTACCAGTCCAGTTGAGGTCTCAGAGAATAGCCTCTTAGTCCGAGTCTAGCAATCTGCTTATTATTAAGAGAAAGAAACTCTCTGGTTGTGAAGACAAAAGTAAAATGAAGTTTGTCTCCTTTGGAAAAGAAAAACAAATGCCCCGCCCTTTTCAGTTCCTCAAACTCTTGAGAGGAGGAGTGGCCAGAGGGCAGAGCTTGGGATGTATTTGGTGTTTGGTTGTTGTTGCAGTACCTTGAATGTCACAGCCTGCCTGGGTTCAGACTTTGACCTATGTCTTCTACGGCTGCGTAGCCTTGGGCAGGGTACTTAATTCCACTCCAATTTAATGAAATGTGTTCTCATTAAAAAAAGAAGGCGGTGGTGGTGGAGGAGAGATTGCTCAGCTCTTGAGAACACTTACTGCTCCTGCAGAAAACCCAAGTTCAGTGCCAGCACCCATATCAGGCCGCTCTCAACTGCCTGTAACTCCAGTTCCTGTTCCTCTGCCTGCTTGTGTGGGTGCCTGATGTACATGGTACACATAAATTCATGTAGGCACACACATGCACAGAAGAAGAAATACAATAAAAGGAAAGATGCCCACCTATAAAATAGATACAGTAAAAAAAACAAACAACAACAAAACAATAAAAACCCTAGCGTTTATTTAAAAATATTTGAGAAAATAATATGAACATGGCACTTTAGTAAATACTTGATAATATTTTCATAATAAATATTAGCAGCTCTTGTTTCAGTTGTATTAAAATTGCATAGATAGTAGACAAATCAAAACTGAGGCAAGGGTTAGAGGGATAGCTCAATGGTAGAGCGCTTGCTTGCCTAGTTCAACACTAAAGGAAATAGAAACAGATTCCAAAATGGAGTAGGGTATAACCTGAAAACGGCTGACCAGTACTCTTCACATGTGTCCAAGCCAAGAATGACAAACACTGAGGTGGTTAGGTCAAGACTACCAATGTGAGGAAGGTGTGGTGGTGCACGCCTTTAATCCCAGCACTCAGGAGGCAGAGACAGGTGGATCTCTGTGAGTTTGAGGCCAGCCTGGGCTACATGGTAAGTTCTAGGACAGCTAGAGCTACCTAGTGAGACCCTGCCTCAGGAAAACACGTACACACACACACACACACACACACACACACACACACACCAAAACAACAACAACAACAACAACAACATGAGAAAGAATAGCAAACACTGGCTGGGGAGATGGCTCAGCAGTTAAGAGTACTTGCTGAGCGATCATGAGGACTAGAGTTTGGATCCCACGACCTGTGTGACAAGCCTGTAACTCCAGCTCTGAGGGATCCAGTGCCCTCTCTGGTCAGTGTGCATGCATAGACGTGAATACCTGCACACATATACAGTCATACATTCACACAGACACATACACACATGACTAAATCTTAAGAATGGCAGACATGGAGGACTGATACCAGTTGGAGGACACTAAGAAGATAAGATAATCAAATACAGCGTCATAGATTAGATTCTGGGACAGAAAAAAGTGGACAATTGGCGAAATGCAAATAAAGAATGTAGCTTAATTGCCACTGCTTTATCAATGTTAATTTTAGTTTTGGTAATTGATTTATAGTTGTGTAAGATATTACTATTGGGAATCAGGTGAAAGGTATGTGATAACTCTGTACTTTTTTTTTTGACTACTTTTCTGAAAGTCTAAAATTACTTTAGAATAAAAAGTTAAAGTACAGTAAGTACATGTCCAGGAGATCTATTTGGTAAAGAAGAAACTGACCAGAACATAGCCCTGTCACTTGTATAGCAAATGACAGCTGGTTCCATCCCATCCCTCATGGCAGAGTGAGGGCTCACAGTAAAGGACCACCAGCAGCCTCCTTTGCGCCTGTGCACCTCCTGTATCCTTAGGAGATGCTGCTCTGGGCAGGTCATTGGTCAGCTGTCAGTGTAGACATACACCTCAGTCTGATCCTGTAGCCGTGCCATACATCAGCTGGTGAGGAGGGCACTCCTTTAGCATTAGAGCTCTGTGGATCTGAGCGATCAGGGCACTTGTCTCAGTTCCTTGAAATATAATTTAAATTCTGCCTGTTTTATCCTTCTATCTAAGCACCCAGTCACTATGGCAATATGTTTTCAGATTACAGTTCCTACCCCTACGCTCACTGTTTGATCATCCAGAAGAAAGAAAGATAAGTTCAAACCAGCTTTGCAATAATTTATTATTTTCTTTCCTGTTTTAAGTGCCTTGCTCTTGCACAAAGCAGGTGTTTTGCTTGCTTTTCTGGAGAGCAAAAGGTACATGTGCTCTTCTTAAGACTGATGTGGCCATCTCTCACACTAATAGCAGGGTGTGTAGAAGAAAGCCAGTATTATCACTGGGAGAATGTGAGTCTTTTGCTTTTTGTTTTTGCTTTGAAGTCAGCTGTCAGGGGGGTATGGAAAATATATTTCCGTTCTAGCCTGTAACTCCCTTACAAGTATTTACCAATAGCAGTTCATATTTTCTAAGTTTAAAAAAATCAATGCTAAAAAATGTTGTTTGTATTTTAGCTGAGTAGCTGAGGTGTTCTGCTTCCTGCTATTGATTTACAAATTTTATTGTCAGACCCTTGGGATGCATACAGATTTCTCAACACTATGACAAATGACTGGGTTCTGAATTATGTATTGTACCATGGAGGAGTTCATAACTTTATTCCTGTACAGGTCATTTAGGCATAAGACTGCTGAACTGTGATTTCTCTTTTAGGTACATGTCACTAAAAGGAAGATAGGGGATGATGACGGGAGGGAGAAATCTGGCTCAAGATCGAACAGTAGTTCCCTCCCTCTCAAACTGTGACTTCAGAGGTTTAAGATGGACAGGTTTGGGGTGACTGGGAGAGTTGGAAATGCCTGAGGTAGAAGAGAGAAGCCACAGAAAATCAGCCCCTCTGTTGTGTCTTTGCTCAGGCCAGAGCCCACTAGCCGGGAGACTGACTAAGCTCTCTCCTGGGCTTCTGAGGGCAGAGCCCTGAGATGCTCTTCTTTGCTATTGCCTCTCCCTCCGCCCACAGCCACTTGTGCTGATGGATGTGCAAACCCTTTACAGACGGTCGGCACTGCTTGGCTTCCAGAGATCATCTGTCTCTTCTGAATGAGCAACTTTCTGTTTGCAGCTCCCTTTCCCAGCACAGAGAGTAACTGCCTCTGCTGGCTTCTGCCTTCTGACGGGAATGTTTACTTTCCCCTGGGAAAGGCACTATTCTTTAGTGTTAATGTCTACTAGCACTCCCCACCCCTTGTGGGAACAAAGCCTGAGCTCAAGGGTGGACAGGAAGAGGTGGCCATTGGAGCATACACAATTGCCACTGGGGCAGCCATCTGCTAGTGTTGCAGCTTGCAGCCTGCCTCAGAGCAGGCAGTCGGCAGGGAGAGTCCATACTCCAGGGCCTGCATGCATTCTGAACAACCCATTCTCTAAATGAGCTTCCTAAGTGTATGTAACTCCTGCCTACCCTGTTCTTGTATGGCCTGCCTCAGGGCACCGTTCAGAATCTACCCTAATTATACTTCTAGTGTGGAGCATTTAGAGTTTCTGGTAATAGCTTTTTTTTGGGAGGGGGTAGATTTCTAAAATTGCAGTGAGGGATTGATTTATAGTTATGGGAAGATTTGCTTCTTACAGGGAAATTATCAACATTGTAATGATACAGTTTCACAGCAGTGGTATTTTTCCTCCATCTAAAGCCACAGCCGACCTACCCCCACCTTATAGCTACTTCCAGAATGGATTCCCTGTCTTTTGTGGAGGTTCCTCTAACATTGGAATGAAATTGTACTTCGCATTGCAGACCACCACCTCGTTCACATATCACCGTCTGCTCTCCACCTTCTCTTCCTGAAATGGAGAAAATTTGCACATGCTGTTTAGAAAAGGGAAATTTCATAACATGACTCAATGCTCGCCCACACAGCAAGAATTCTTGCCATGCAAGCATGCTGTGTGTATGAAGAGCGAGCCCTGCCTTTCATCTTGGTGTGGTTCCCTTTATTGCAGATGCCTCTTAGATTGAGTCTAGGGGACCCAGCTTCTTGTTTCCTGGGTTCCCCTCCCAAGCAGTGATTTCTTCTCTTCCAGGATTGACTTCTAGTAATTGGACAGTTTCATATATTCCAGGGACTTCATTGGTAGACTCCCGTTGACAGCTGGAGGTGTTTTATTTGAGTGCTTGTCATGTGTTAAGTGCAGTGAAGGTGTAGCAGAATGCTTTGGCCCCCTTGGGGACCTGTTCAGACAA
>CABHPR010132329.1:6955-25855 GCA_902168415.1 Peromyscus melanophrys | reverse complement strand
GAGAGAGAGAGAGAGAGAGGGGAAGGAGAGAAAGAGAGACAGAGAGACACAAGAAAAGTCCAAAGAGGGCTGGGGGTGTTGATCACTGGCACAGTACCTGCCTGTGTGCAAGACCCTGAGCCTGGGCCTGTGGCAGGGACTCTTCACCCTAAGGAACCCAGTACTCCATATGGAAGAAGGATATAATGTCCAGGAACGTGGCAGAAGGGTGTTGAATAAGTAAAAGTGCTCACCCGGCAAAACCAACAGCCTGGGTTGGATCCCCAGAACCCATGTAAAGGTGAACGGAGAGAAGTAACTCCACAAAGTTATGCTCTGACCTACACACACACTTCAAACACACACAATAACAAGAAAGTTGTAAAAGGAAAGAGCCATCCCAGGTCCTACACCCCACCAACCTAACTACAGAGGGTGGGTTTGGTGGGTAGAAAGAAGCATTAATTTTCTGAGGCAACCTTTGATGCACAGAGATGACATCACAAGGGCTGGAGAGATGGCTCCAAGGTTAAGAGTATTAACGGCTCTTTGGAGGGGACCTGAGTTCAGTTCCCAGCACCCACATCAGGGCATCTCACAACTTCTTGTAACCCAAGCTCCAGAGAATCCAGCACCTTCTTCTGGCCTCCAAAGGCACTGAGCGCGCGCACGCGCACACACACACACACACACACACACACACACACACACACACACACAAATGACAGTAAAAATCTTTTTTTTTAATCCTATTCAAAAGCAACCTGCAAGAGATCCCAGACCCTGGTGGAGGTGCACTTTCCCATGTCAGCAGAGGGGCCACCCAAACACTCCAGGATACAACAGGAAGTCATCAAGACATCCCCGGCTGTTCTTCTCCTCAGCGGGGACCCAACATCCAGAAGCCAGCAGTCCTGAGTCCTGAGTGCTCTTGAGTCAGGTAAACCAGAGCCAACCTGCACAACCCTTTCTCAAGACCGAATGTGGACATCTGTCTATGACCATGTATCCATCAGCTGAGAGGACCCCAGGACAGATTCATGTGAGTTCTGTGGGGAAGGGAATTGGAGCGTGGACACGGGGCTAAGACATCCATGGATGAGGAGGCAGTTTCTATCCTGGAACAGGAAAGATTTTTTAAAATCATGTCTTGTTTATTTATAGTCCCAGAACAAGTGTAGAGGTCAGAGGATAACTTTTGGGAGTCAGTTCTTTCCTTCCACCATGCAAGTTCTGAGGATCTAACTCAGGTTCTCGGGCTTGGCTGCAAGGTCCTTTACTTGCGGAGCTATCTCAACCACCTGGGAAGAAATATTAAACAGAGATGCCAAAGGTGGCGTGGTTGAGGCAGGAGAGCAAGGACTGACCGGGAGAAGCAGGCTTGACTTAGTTCCAGGGATCAAACTCAGGTCTTCAGGCTCGGTGGCAAGCACCTTCACCCACTGAGCCATCCTGCCATCCCTCATCCACCTTAAAATGTCAATGGTGCCAAGGTTCAGAAATGTCCCAACCCAAAGCCACGCATTCCTTATTGCAGTAGTTTGCCGCAGAGTAATTCCTAATTTTTTTTATGGTACTGAGGATGGGATCCCAGGCTTTTGACATGGTAATCAAGCTCTCTCTCCTCCACTGAGCTGTATTCTGCGAACTGTTTGAATGTTTACATTTCTTTAACGATGTAAATAATACTTGAGATCTTAATTCAAGAGTGTAAGCTCCTTCACCAAGCAAGGTGGGTCACACCTGTAACTGCAGCATCTTGGGAGACTGAAGCAATGAGACTGTGAGTCAAGATATGGGGAGGAAAGTTCCTGTTCCTTAGCTTTAGTGAGGAAGGGGCTTTTTACTGTCCTCTAAATTCGGGTAAACAGAACCCTAGGGGGTGCAGAACCTGCCCAGATCCTGCTGTGAGCTGCAAGAATATATTATAGAGATTCAGCTGTATATGATAAAGCTATACCTAGAAATTTCAAGGAATTTTTTCCAGAGGGAAGCCATTTATCAGGGAATATTTGGTGTTATTCAGCTTTTAATATTCAGCTGTTTCTTGCTATGAAATTCTTGTGCAATCATATACTAATAGGTCATACAACAAAAGCATAAACTTCTCAGACCTACCGCTGATCTACTAGGTAACACCCCTACAGACCCAGGAGACAGGTGGACTGAAGATGCATAGCTTTGTTTCTTGTGCAAATGAAGCTCAGATCATCCCTTTCCTTCACATCTAGTGGCTCTGCAGAGCTATTGATTCAAGACAAAAGAGTTTTTTGCATAACCAGGTGCAGTAAAGATTGGAGCTGCTGGTTGGAGCAGAGTGGTGTGGCCAGAGAGAAGAGAACAAGGCAGAGTTTCTGTGGATGAGAACACAAACTGGCTTGGGCCGAGGAGTAAGGAGCAAGGAAAAGTTTTGCAGACTGTAGGTGGATTTGAATCAGGTCAGGAGAGGAGAAGAGGAGGGAAAGATTGAGGATGAAGGAACAGAGGACGAAGATGAGATCGAGATCATAAGAGCTTAGTTATTACTAGGGCTTGAGAGGACAGAAAAAGAAGGGACAGAGAGGAACTGACTGTCAGAATGGAACTGAAGCTGTGTAGACAGAAGTTTGTTATAGAGAAATAAAGAAAATGGACGTAAGAAACTGGTGTACTTAGATTCTTTTCCCTCAGATAACCCCATGCCGGATGTAGCATCTTCCCCAGGACTCTGGGAGGAATCTTCTCAGGGCAGACCCCTGGGAAAATTCCGATAAGATCCCAAGGTAGATGGGCTAGCACCACCTAAGCCTAGGAGCATTCTCTCAGCTAGTAACCAGCAGCCCACAGGATCAGTGAGACCTCCTTCCTGTCTTCCCACTTCACACGCTGGCCTTCCAAGGTCTCCTGTGACGCCATGTGTTGGTTTTATCTCTAGTTCCTGGTCCATAGTTTTCTCCCCAAAGCATACACAGAAACTAGAATTTCTTTTCCCTCCAAGGCTTAGAAACCCTCACCTTCCCCCACCTCCCGGCCTAGAACTGGCCATAAGGACATCCCTTGACCTACTTCATGTGTGCAGTATGCAGTGATTCCCAGGAGCTCTGCAGCTGTCAGCGCAGACAGACAAACCACAGGAGTGTGGGAACCCTGAGGCCCAGTGGGTCCAGTCAGAGCACAGCACAGGGAAGACACTGGTTCTGGTGGCTGGCTGCAAAGCACAGTCTTGGGTACCTGTGATTGACAGCTGAAGTGGGTGCTGTGGATTCAAGGACTTGTGATTGACAGTTGGAGAGGATGGGTAGGCTCAGGTACTGTGATTGACAAGGGAAGTGTGTGAGGGACAGTTGAATTGACGCTGAACTGACTGTGTGGGAACCTGCAGTTGGCAGCTGACTAGGAAAAGAGAGAGCTCTGGGATGGAGCCCTCAGTCTCTCGCTCTCTGGCTCTTTGGCTGCTCTGCAGATAAGAATGTGCCAGGTACAGTGTCCTGTGGTGTGGGGACAGAAACTCACCCACCTGGTCCAAGGCAGCTGTGCTCTGAGTGTATACAAGGGGACCTGGCTTCCCCCCCCCCCCTTAAGTGTTTCTGAACCCACTTACCTGCCAGGCAAAGCCAGGTGCTGGACCTCCCTGGGGACCGAAGCACCATGTTTCCCTAGCATCACTACCCCCTTTTTTTTGCCGCCCTAAAGTAATTTGCTTACCTAACTCTTCAAACTTAGGAGTTTAAAAACCACTTTAAAGGGTCTTTCTGTCATCAGCAGGAAGGGGACAGAGGCCCACCCCCAAGTCACTCACAGTGGCCGGAGGAGTGCCCTTAATCTTTTCTGTTAAGATTTCTGATCGACTGATTGTGTGTGTGTGTGTGTGTGTGTGTGTGTGTGTGTGTGTGTGTGTGTGTGTGCAGTGCCTGCAGAGGCCAAAAGAGGGCATTAGCTCATCAGATGACCTGGAGCTGGAGTTACAGGGGTTTGTGAGCTGGGAACCAAATTTGTGTACTTGGCAAGAGCGGTGTATGCTCTTAATCACTGAGTCATCTCTCCAACCTACATTCTCTTCATCTTTTAGGGCCTCCACTCAGGCAAACGCAGGACTTGTGATCTGAGTTGAGGGTCTTCTTAAAAATAGAAAGAGGGGGGAAGTGAGAAGCTGAATGGGTAAAGGCGTTGTGACAGGCGTGGTCCCACAGTCTAAGTTCCACCCCCAAATCCACATAAAAGTGGAAGGAGAGAATGGACAGCACAAAGTTGTGCTCTGACCTCTGCACGCACACGGGCAAGCCCGCACGCAGGTACACAATGTGCACACAGACTAATAGTAATTATTTTTCTTTTTAAAAATAGAAGGAATGAATGCAGACAGGGTGGCAGAGGTGTGGGCTTCTCTGCCAAAGACACAATTCACTAAGAGATATTTTTGCCATTATTCTTAAGCATAAAGGTTAAGAAAAAAGAGGGAACCTCTCAGAACAGAAATGAGGCGATGTGCCCGAGTGTGGGGCTGGGCTCACTGGAGAGTCTCAAGAGTCTCAGCATGGGCTGAGTAAACCAGTTTGGTGGCTCTCAAAGTACAACTCAAAGGGTTGCTAGGAAACTTGATTGTCTTTTTTCCCCCTCTATCTTGATAAGTGAGATTATAGAGTGGCTCCAGGTCACCCTGGAGGGAATTATAATCTGATAAAACCAGGGGCCAGTGGGGTTGCACAAGGAAGTGAGGCTGTGTCTTTTCCTGGAGAGATTCCTAGAAAACTACAGGTTTCCTGCTAGTGAAGAAGCAGCTGGTAACTGTGTCGGGATTCTAGCTTCCGGTTGGTAACTGTCGGGATTCTTGCTTCTGATTGATAACTGTCAGGATTCTTGCTTCCAGCCAGACTCCTCCCCCTTCTCACGTCCCCGGTCATTGCTCCTTTCTGTCCATCCTTCCTCAACATCGTATATTGTCCAGGGATTTGATGAGACAGACACCACCCTGGAAGCTCAGGTTTTACCAATAATCCCAGCTTTTAGCTTATTTGATCCTTTTAACATTCAATTGATGGATAAGGTTGCGTATATTTAAGATGTCCGCTTTCTGATTTACATATCTGGGTCATGGTTATTACAAGCAGTTTAATTAGCACATTGATCTCCATCTGGGCTGTGCATCAGAGTCCCAAGTGGATGAGAAAAAAATCATCCCACCAGCATCTGCCTATTCAGGCCCCTGGTGATCTCTGTTCTGTTTACTGCTCTGTTCTTGTGGTTGGTTGGTCAGTAGGAAGGTTGGCCAGTTGATTGGGTTGGGGATGTTTTGTGGGTTTGGTTTTTGTTTTACGGATTTACTTATTTTTATTTCACATTGTCTGTATTTATATCTGTGCATCATGTGCATGTTTGGTGCCCTCAGAGGCCAGAAAAGGACACTGGATCCCCTGGTACTGGGGTTACAGACAGTTGTGAGTCCCCTGTGGGTCCTGGGAACCAGGACCTCTGCAAGAGCAGCCAATGCTCTAACTACTGAGCTACCTCTCCAGCCCCATGGGTTTGGAAGTTTATTGTTGTGGTTGGTTGGTTGGTTGGTGGTTGAATTTGGGGTTTGTTGTTCTTATGACTGGTTAATTGCTTCATTTGGTTTCTCTTCCTATTGTTGGTAGTTGGTTGTTTTATTAGTTGGTTGGTTGCTGTGGGCT
Source organism: Peromyscus melanophrys (assembly GCA_902168415.1). Taxonomy (NCBI): domain Eukaryota; kingdom Metazoa; phylum Chordata; class Mammalia; order Rodentia; family Cricetidae; genus Peromyscus; species Peromyscus melanophrys. Next base: position 20,228 of record CABHPR010132329.1, on the reverse strand, counting down.
GTTGTTCTCTGAGACAGAGTTTCACTCTGTAGGCCCGGCTAGCCTCAAACTCAAGACAATTCTCCTGCCTCAGCTTCCTGAGTACTGAGGTTATAGGCATGATCTACTACACTCAACCCAACTTTCTGTCTCTGTTTGTTCAACTGCTCCAGAATCCACATATAAGTGATAGTAGGCCATAATTGTCTTCCTGTGCCTGTTACACCATCTCCTCAAGGTCCAACCACACTGTTCCAAATGGAATGGTAGGGTGTCCTTTTTGTGGCTGCGTAATATTCCATTATAAATGTACATCCCATGCATGCAGTCTCATTTTCTTCCTCATTCATTTGTTGACACCTAGCTTCTTTCCAGTGTTCGTTCCCATGCCTGATGACACAGTAATTTCAGGAGTTCAGATATGTCTTCCACACACCGATTTTGTTTTCTTTGGATATTTACGCACTCCTAGAGTGTCTGCATCCTGAGGTGGTTCTGCTCATTGCTATGTGAGGAAGTTCCAGAGACAGCTGCTCATGTGGAGCCGAGCCATGCCACCCTTGATTTCATTGGATGAATCCTGAGGGGCACAGCTGGATTAGTAGTTCTAGTTCTAGTTCTTAAGAGCCCCCCAGACTGACTTCTGTGGAGGCTGCACTGGTTTGCACTTCATAGTATATACGGCTCCCTCATCATCGCCAGCATCTGTTGTTTCCTTGGGGACAGTCACTCCCTGTGGTGAGATGGAGTCTCCATGTACCTTTTTGGTTTAAGTTTGAAGTTGGGGGTCTCACATAGCTGAGGCTGGCTTTGAACTCCTGATCCTCCTTCCTCTGTCTCCTGTGTGCTGAGATGACACGCACTGTTTGACATTATTACTGGGGACATGAACAAATGTCTACTCACTCCAGATAGGAAATTGACAACGGGTCAAATGACAGATGCCACCAAATCCAGCTTGGTGAACCAATGAGTTTTATTGGAGTAACATAGGATTATGGGTGAGAGGTCACTTACAGGAGCAGAGATGACTCAGCTGCATCACCAGAGCCCACCCCAGCCCAGGTGACAGCTCGCAGAGCTGGGATCCTGGAGCGCACTGCACAGCCTGCAGGCTGGAGAGTGTCTTTCAGGTGCCCCAGTTGGGCTGAACCTCTTCCCAGAGGCTCAGCTGGCCTGTCTCTCTCAGCAGGCCTCACGCACACTTGAGGAAGGAGGGGCCTAGTTAATCTTGTCACCTTGGGGGACTTCCTGAAGACTTTGAGTTGTTTACTTCCTGTGCTTAGTTAAGGAGAGCCCTTGGGAGCCAGAAGGTTCTAATCTCAGAGGAACCGTCCACACCCCACTTCTCAACGGATGTTTTGATTTGTATCTCCCAAGAGGTTCGGAGGCTGAATGTCATTTTCATGCATGTATTGTTCTCTTGTTTTTCTTCTTTTGAGAACCATACATTCAGCCCATGTCCCTGTGTTGACTGGCTGCTTTGTTTCCTTGGTTGACGTTTTGAATTCTTCATATATTCAAGATAGTAACTCCTATCTGGCAAATGCTGGCAAAGACTTCCCATTCCGTGGGCTGCTTCTTCCCATGCCAGTCTGTTTCATTTCTTCTGCTGTATGAGTGCTTTTCAAGTTGGTGAATCTCCTTTGCTATATTTATGGAAGAAGATGGTGGGTTTTGTTTTACTTTCTTGCTTCCTTGTTCTTATCTCCCCAAAGAGCCTCTGGACCTTCTGGAATCATCTCTTTATCTTTTTCACCCCCAGGTTTCCTTTATGTTTTAGACTTATTTATTTTATTTTATTTTTTTCAAGACAGGGTTTCTCTGTGTAGCTTTGCGCCTTTCCTGGAACTCTCTCTGTAGCCCAGGCTGGCCTCGAACTCACAAAGATCTGTCTGCCTCTGCCTCCTGAGTGCTGGGATTAAAGACGTGTGCCACCACCACCCGGCTTAGATTTATTTTTTAACTTAGGTGTATATGAGTGTGTCTGTGTATGAGTATGTGCACATGTGTGCAGTGCCCACGGAGGCCAGAAGAGGGCACTGGATCCCTTGGAGCTAGAATTACAGGCAGTTTTAAACCACCATGTGGGTGCTGAGAACCTAACTCTAGTCTTTGGCAAGAACAACAAGCACTCTTGACCAGTAAGCCATCTCTCCTGCCCGGATCCCCAGCTCTCCATGCCTCCTTTAGTGATTAATGCAAGTGTTACAGCTCTGGAGGGAAAGGTATCCTGACTTGTCCGGAAGCCAGGCTATACCTAGAGCTGTGATATGACAGCTCTGGAGAGAGAGGTATCTTGGCTTGTCGGGAAGTAAGCTGGGGTGCGGTGGGGGATGATCTCCCTGCAGGATATAGCAATCTGCTCCTCTCCTTAGGAGAAAGTCGTTATAGCTGAGCTTTGTTCTGCCCCCTCCTTAAGGGGGCTCCCCAGCAGAGCTCTGCTGCTCCTCCCTGGCCCAAGATGTTGCCTCTTTTGCTTCACTCTGCTAAAGGGGAAACCTCTGCAGAAATGTAGCGATCTCCTCTGGCTCAGGGAAAAGTTGTTACTTTTTCTGCACTGCCTTGTTCAGCCTCCGCCCGCCCCCCACCAAGGGAATGCCTCAGCAAGGTTTTTGTTTTGTTTTGTTTTGTTTTCTGCCCAGTCCCACTAAGGGACGTCTCAGCAAAGTTCTGTTCTGCGCCGGTGAATGAAGATCTTCACCCAATCTGTGCCCAAGACTCTTTTTAGAAAGAGATTTATTTGGGAAAGGAGGAGTACACGAGAGTGGCTGCCTCTGCCAGGGTGGGAAAGTACAGCCCACAACTGGACAGGCAGAGTGGCTTATACAGGGCTTCTTAGGGGTAGAGTTTCTCCAGAGAGAAGATTTTCTGCTCCGGGATTGGTTGGTTTTCCTGCTCAGGGATTGGTTGGTTTCGTTGGTCTGGGGCAGAGTTGGCTCTGGTTTCAGGGCCAAACTGGTTTCTTTTACGGGCCCTTATTAGCTTTTTGGCTCTGATTTTAGGGCCAGGGCATATTTCTTTCACTGGCTCTGATTCTAGGGACAAAGTGTGTTTCTTTGGTTCTGGTTTCAGGATCGGGATGTATTTCTTAGGTTCTGGGTTCAGGGCTAAAGTGTTTCTTTCACTGGCTCTGGGTTCAGGGTCAGGGTGAGTTTCTTTGGCTGGCCCCTTTTCCCTACAGCTAAGACATTGTAAGAGTGTAACTAACTGTTACCAAGAGAGTGAGTGAGTGTCGGAATATGTTGTGTAACTTTCCCTGGGGAGACGTGAACAAATGTCTATTTACCCCAAATAGAGCTCCTACAACAGACAGAATAAACAACTCTAGCCAAGCCCAGCCTGGTGAGCCAGTGGGTTTACTATTAGGTGGTTGGGTGGAGAGGAGAAGTCCTAAGACCAGGGAAATGGGGAGAGATTCCAACCTGAAGAATAGGCAGTAGGCAGGGAAACTCAGGCTGTTGATTGACAGGAGTACTTACCTGGAGTCCATTTGACCTGTGAGAGATGGGTCCAAGTCTCATAACTCTTTGATACTTACAAAATTTTTAAATTTACAAAATGAGATAAAAATTTTAGATATATTAGTACCACCACTGTTTGTAATCTGTACTGAAATCCACAATGTAGAAAATGCAGTAGACTCACACCTTTGAGTTGTAGTAGAAGCTTGGGACCCCAAAAATGATTTTGGGTTAAAAATCATTAATACTACTTTCCTCTGTCCAGAAAGCTGGATATATAGATTGGACAGAGATGATTTTAGCACAATGAGAAGCACTTTTAAGTCTATACTTAGAAGACACCAAAGGAAATTTAAATTTTTGAGCTTGTAACTATGATAATAGTAGCAGTGCTTTATCTGGGCTAGATTAATAACTTCTCATTGATTAATACTTAACTCTGAACATTTGAAATCTTAGTATAACAATAGCATAAGAGAGGGAAAGAAGCTGGGCGGTGGTGGCGCACACCTTTAATCCCAGCATTCGGGAGGCAGAGCCAGGCGGATCTCTGTGAGTTCAAGGCCAGCCTGGTTTACAAAGCAAGATCCAGGACAGGCACCAAAACACCACAGAGAAACCCTGTCTCAAAAAAACAAAAAGAGAAAGGGGGGGGGGGGGAAGAAGCCTGAAGCATTTCCCATTTTTATGTTCCTTAGATCACTTTCTTATACCTTTACAACATGCATTTATATACCTTAAATCACTTTCCTAGACCCTCACAACTTACATAAATTTAGACCTTTTCTTTCCATCCAGTCATTTACCCCGAGACACAGGTGGTTGATTACTGAGAGCAATCACTGCAAAAACAAGTGCCTTTAAATAAAGGAGTTGTTTTTTAAAAATTACGTTGAGCCAGGCTGTGGTGGTGCATGCCTTGAATCCCAGTACCCAGGAGGTGGAGGAAGGCAGATCTCTGTGAGTTCAAGGCCAGTCTGGTCTACAGAGTGAGTTCCAGAACAGCAAAGACTACACAGAAAAGCCCTGTCTCTGGAAAAAAAGAAAAGAAAGAAAGAAAGAAATATTTGATGTAGCTTGAAGCCCGGTCCCACAGCCGCTCAGTCCCAAGTAAACACACAGAGGCCTATATTAATTACAAACTGTATAGCCTATGGTTCAGGCTTCTTGCTAGCTAGTTCTTTGATCTTAAATTAACCCATTTCTATTCATCTATATGTTGCCACATAGCCGTGGCATTACTAGTCTGCTGGCATCTTGTTGCTCCTTGAACATCGGGCTGGTGTCTCTCCTGCCTCCACCCAAAGGTAGATTGTTGAATCTACGTTTTAAAAGCAACTACTAGTTTTAAATATTTTACATTGGATTGGATTTTTGTATATTGTATGCAAATTATGTATATTGATACAAATTTGAGATTGATTTTTGTTAGAAAATACTGTACATATATTTCTAATCTTGTTCAAGGTTGTATAGGTTGCACCTATACAATTCATTTAATAATATAATGCAAATTTCTAGTCCTTGAAAGTTATTATTACCAACTAATTAGGATATAAAGAAATGCAGGTTAGTAGTTAGTCACCTATTACAATCAAACTTGTAGTCAGATTAGATGTTTTCGAGGTGAAACAGACATATTTTAGATAGACAGATCATCTTCAAACACTTCAGAAATCTACAGAATATGGCATTTAAGATGTTTTAATAACATAGGTTCTTTTTTTTTATGACTGTGAGACATGTCTGCTCCTGACAGCACCAGTCTACTTCAGAGAAGATGATGGGCAGCAAAGAAACTCCATATGGAGTTTATTTTCTTTGTGGCAAAAAGTTAACCACTGGGCAAGAAAGTGCCCTTGCCTCAACTGCTGACAGCACGCTGTCCAAATGGACAACAGGACACAAAAGAAAGGACTGCCAAGCCTTGCCAAGACAAGGTGGGACAGCCCTTTAGAAAATCCTGCTTCAGGTGGTGGTGGTGCACGCCTTTAATCCCAGCACTCAGGAGGTAGTGGCAGGGGGATCTTTGTGAGTTCGAGGCCAGCCTGGTCTACAGAGCGAGAACCAGGAAAGGCACAAAACTACACAGAGAAACCCTGTCTCGAAAACCCAAAAAAAAAAAAAAGAAAAGAAAAATTTTGGTCCTCAGCTCCAGAAAAAAAAAAAAGAAAGAAAGAAAGAAAGAAAAGAAAAGAAAAAATCCTGCTTCACAGATGAATCTGTTTGATATTCTAGGCCTGTAGGCCAAAGGTGGATGCCAAAAACATTGCAGAGGAACCTTGGGTGACTGTCCAGGCAGTCAGCTGTTTGTCATTTCTCACATTTTTTGGAAGTTCTTGTTTGCACTTCCTGCTTACTTAGGTAATGTTATGTCCTTCTCGGGTCTCTGAGGGAGTTGAAGATTAGATAGTTATAGTTTTCCTTGTTAACAAATTCAGAAAAGAAACTCACTAAAAAGGTATAAAGTATATAAGTTTGAAAGACATTAAAAGATAGTTTTAGGGCGAGGGGGGAGGGGGCAGTGGTGCACGCCTTTAATCCCAGCACTCAGGAGGCAGAGCCAGGTGGATCTCTTTGAGTTCGAGGCCAGCCTGGGCTACAGAGTTTCAGGAAAGGCGCAAAGCTACACAGAGAAACTCTGTCTAAAAAACAAAAAAAAAAAAAAAAAGATAGGTTTTGGTTGATAATACAAGTTAGGATAGAAAGTGAATTAGGTACACTTTGGACTCACCAAAATAGGATAGATAATGAAGTATTTTCTCTGAATTTGTCAAATGTTAATGGACTTGAATTGTAAATGCAATTCTTGGCTGTATATATTGTATATACTTATTGTACTTATTGTATATAGTTTTTCTTATATTAATTATAACCTTTTATTATTTTAGACAAAAAAGGGGAAATGTGGTATTATAGTATACCTTATAATACCTAATAAACTTTGCCTGAAGATCAGAGAACAGAACAATCCACTAGATTAAGCATAGAGGCTAGGCAGTGGTACCACACACCTTTAATCTTAGCACTCAGGAGGTAGAGATCTATCTGGATCTCTGTGAGTTCAAAGCCACCCTGGACTACATGAGATTGACTCAGTCTAGGAGAGAAACAAAGCCACGCAGTGGTGGCACACACCTTTAATCCCAGTACTTGGAAGTCACACGTCTTTAATCCCAGCACTAAGATCTCATGCCTTTGCTTGGGAAGCACACATGCCTTTAATTCCAGGAAGTGATGGCTGGGCAGAGAAAGGTATATAAGACATGAGGAGATAGAACTAGAGGGTTTTTCAGGCTGAGGAGTTGGTGAGGTAAGAGGTAGTGGCCGTGGCTTGTTCCTCATCTTTCAACATTTATCCCAATATCTGGCTCTGGGTTTTTTACTAACACCATTTAGGAATTCATGTTAACAATTTGAAACCTGTTTTTTGAGTTTATCTCTTTTAGAGTCTGTCAGCAAGGTAAACTGCTCATGTCTGCCTTTCTCAACGGGGGACCTAGGGGCTCTAGAAAAATGAGGCCTGAATTTACATATGAAATGAACTGACCGGACAGCTAAAGCCTTAGGGGGAAGAGCTGGGCTCCTGACACTGATAACATAAAGTTACAGTTAGCTGTCAACATCATCAGAGGTCTGAGAAGGATAAATTACAGCAGAAAATATAATCCAAATGGCCTATGTATCAGTTACAATGACAGAGATTTGCCGCTACCTCGACAGTTACCATGGGCTCCCGTGGTCTCAGTGGTCTCAGTGGTCTTGATGGCTTCATTGGGGGCAGAAGTTTCTGGTCTTCATCTATCACACAGGACACCATTACATGGCTTCTGTGCCAGGTAGCATTAGCTTTCAGCTGTCAGACCCAGAAGGTCTGAGAGGTTTTTCCTGTGGAGGAGGAACTTGGGAAAACTGATGTACAGTGGCAAGGCACAGTGGAACAGTCAAGCCAACATGTCCACAGTTTGTGCGGGGCCCTAGTGGTAGGTGAGGCATGGGGCAGTTCTGCCCAGCTCATAGCCTCTGGGCCCCATGTTTTCTTCGGAGACCTTAGGGTTGCTGCTAGGATCTGGCATTTCTGTCAACCATTGGGGAGCTTTTTCTATTAAACATTTTAAAAGCCATATTCAGCAGATCTCTGAGGGGTTTGAGGACCATTATCTATTAACTATATTAACTATACCTGATTTTAAACAAACTTTACTTGTTTTCAGTTACTTAATTTAGGCTTAAACTTGAAAACATATACAGGAGCTAAATAAAACTTGTCATTAAATAAATTACACTTATGCTTAGCATGACTATGAGCCTAGTTCTGAGCACAAAAAGAATTTGATCATTTATAAGGTAACTAAGAATTAACTTGAATGTCTTAATTATCTTGAACAGTTTACAAATTAGTAGCTTTTATAAGATTTTACAACTTAATTCCTGTTAAGTCTGAGACTTAAAAATTTGAATTGAAGATTTAATTGAAGATCCTTTAGCAACAAAATAAAACTTTAAACCATGAATACAGTCCATAGAGAGATTCTGAGTTAGAGGCTAGTCTGGTCTACAGAGCAAGTTCCAGGACAGACAGGGCTACACAGAGAAACCCTATCTAAAAAAAGAGAGAAAGAAAGAGAGAGAGAGAGAGAGAGAGAGAGAGAGAGAGAGAGAGAGAGAGAAAGGAAGGAAGGAAGGAAGGAAGGAAGGAAGGAAGGAAGGAAGGAAGGAAGGAAGAGAGACCAAAAAAAAATCTAACACTTTGGGGTGTCTTACATAGAGGTCAAGGAACCTCGCCCAAAGTGGATGGCGCCTCTCTAGAGTTGTCATTGTCACGTCATTTCTGCCGTTGTCCTTGTCTGTCCCATCACGTGTGACATGCCCCTCCAGTCCCCCTCGGCAACACTTCACTGCTTCTACAACCTTGCAATGGGGACTTGTCAATCTTGGCTCCATTTCCTGGGCCTGGGGAGTCTCCAGGAGGGACTGTCTCAAACGGGAAGAAAGAGCTGCCTGACAGGGCAGCTTGGGAAAGGATACTGGAAAGACAACGCCTTCAACGATTTGAAGTTCTAAAAGCTGACTTCAAAGGAAGCAAACAGAAGAGACAGAGTGGAGAGAGGGCAGCAGTTAGGAAAAGGAAAATGCCATCAGACCGCTTTGCGGGGGGGGGGGGTGCGTGGTACACATCATGACAAGTGTGTGGAGGTCATAAGACAGCCTGTAGGAGTTGGTGCTCCCCGCCTCCATGTTGTTCCTCAGGGCTTGAACTCGAACTTGGCACCAAGCATCCCCACCCACTGACTCGTCTCACTGGGCCCTTCCAAGGGTTCAATTATTAGTAATCAATTTATTCATTTTAACTCATGTGTATGTGTGTGTGGATGCTCTCAGAGGCCAGAGGTGTCTGATCCCCTGGTGCTGGAGATGCAGGTGGTTGTGATCCCCCTGGCATGGGTTCTGGAAACCAAACTCTGGGCTTCTGGAGCAACAGCACATGCCCTTAACCGAGTCATCTCTTCAGTCCTGGACCAAAGGTTTCTGATGAAGCTCAGCAAAGCTGTGTTAGAGGAAAGCAAGTCAGAGAGGCTGGAGGGTATCCATGGTAATGGCATGGTGACCTGGGTGCCAGGTGGTCTCCAGGCAGATCTTGATGTCCAAGTGTCTCACCTCCTGTGGACACATGGCAAAGCAGGTGTCTGTCCTGTGCTCCAAAGGCCAGAATGTCGGTGCTTCTGGATATGTCCCCATCAACCATAGCAGGGGCGTCTTCAACACAGATGTGCTCAGTGCTGGAGGTGAGAAGTAGAAACACTACTGCAAGATGCTCTGAGATCGAGGGGAGGGGAGGCTGGTGGGTGGGTGGCCACACATGCATACACACGAAACAGGACGCACCTGCCCTGAGCTAGCTTCCGGCTGGGGAGACTACTCTGTCAGAAAAGTGTTTGACATACCAGCATGAGGACCTGAATCAGTCCCTGGGACACACGTAGTAAGAGAAAGAACTGACTCCTCCAAGTTGCTCTCTGGCCACCACATGTGCATGTATACACCATCAGGGAGGAGGAGAGAGAGTGGGGGAGGAGAGAGAGTGAGGAGAGGGAGAGAGGAGAGAGGGAGAGAGAGTGAGGAGAGGGAGAGAGAGGAGGAGAGGGAGCAAGGGAAAGAGAGAAAACGAGCATGGTAGCAGAAGCTTATCAGTCCAACTCTGGGGAGGCAGTAACAGGCTAACCAGCCATCCTACTTGGCAAGCTCCAAGCTGAGGAGAGACCTCATCTCAAAAACCAAGATGGACAGCACAGCCCCTGAGAAACAACACCCAAGACTGACAATTAGACTACACACACACAAATACACACACACACACACACATACACACACACACACACACACACACACACACACACACACACCAGAAACTTAACACTCAGGCTAATGTGTCTCCTCTGTCATTGGGAACACTTAGTCCAACTTGCTGACTCTCTGTCTCTCTTGAACCATCCCAGACATTCCATTTCTGACGGTTCTCGATTTTCAGATCTTCTCTCTGCCAAAGATACGGAAATGAGCCTTTCTTCCCGGCTCCAGACATTTCTCGATCTACCTTTGTCTTCATGTGTCATCTTGGGCAAGGTCTCCGTACTTCGAATCTTGACCTCTTCAAAATCCCACACCTGATTCAGCCGCAGGGTGTCTGGTGAGCTGTGTGCCCTCTGATCTTCCACTGGAGCTGGCTTGTGCCCTTCAGCTTAGTGGCATACTTCAATAGTAAATGTTGGTAGATTGCGCTTCCCTGAGAGATATTGTGATGGTATCTCTCAGATACCAGGGTGGACTTCTCCAAGTTCTGATCACAGGTGGATTCCAAGCAGGAGCTTCACCCCTGAGCCACGCCCCCAGCCCCTCACTGGGGATCCTAGGCAGGGGCTCCACCCCTGAGCCACGCCCCCAGCCCCTCACTGGAGCTGACCCTGGATATATTCATAAATTTTCATCCCCTTTCTAGTGAGACTCCAGACCACCACCAAACAGTTACAGTATGATGTAAAATTATCCCACTGGGACCCTTTACCAAATCACCTGTACTTCCCTCGACAGTGATGCACTCTGGGAGGATGGGGGCATCAAATGCATCGACAACCTCAGATTTCACCCTCGTGGGGCTCTTCAGCTACACAGGGCCCCATCTCACCCTCCTCTTCCTCGTGGCCACCATGTTCACCGCAGGACTGCTAGGCAACACCATCCTGATTCTCCTGATTGCCACAGACTCCAGACTCCACACACCCATGTACTTCCTGCTCAGCCAACTCTCACTTCTGGATGTTGGCTTCCCGCTGGTCACCATCCCCAAGATGGTGGCTGACTTCCTGCAGGGAGAGAACGCCATAACCTTCGGGGGGTGCGCCACCCAGATGTTCTTCCTCATGCTCATGGGTGTCTCTGAGGGTGTCCTTCTATCCCTCATGTCTTATGACCGCTACGTGGCTGTGTGCCACCCCCTGCATTACCAGGTGCTCATGAGAGGCCAGGTGTGTCTGGTGATGGTGGGCGCATCCTGGTTCTCAGGTGCACTTGTGGCCTCCATCCAGACCTCCATCACCCTGCAGTTCCCCTACTGTGCCTCACACACCGTGGACCACTTCTTCTGTGAGCTGCCAGCTCTCCTCAAGCTGTCATGTGCAGACACGTCCGCCTATGAGCTGGCGCTATCTATCTCCGGGGTACTGATCTTACTGCTGCCCTTGTCGCTCATCTTCACCTCCTACGGCCACGTTCTGGGGGCCGTGCTGCGCATGCACTCAGCCGAAGCTAGACACAAGGCTTTCACCACATGCTCCTCACACGTGGCCGTTGTGGGTCTCTTTTATGGGGCAGCTGTGTTCATGTACATGGTCCCGGGCAACTACCACAGCCCACAACAGGACAATGTGGTATCCCTCTTCTACAGCCTCATCACCCCTACCCTCAACCCCCTCATCTACAGCCTGAGGAACAGAGAAGTCCGAATGGCCTTGGTCAAGGCCATGGGCAGGGCTGACTTCAGGGCCAAGCGGTGATGTCCTGGGATGCTGGTTTTCCCAGGAGTTCTTCTCTAAGGCTGGACATGTTTAGGGTTCACTGCAACTGGCCAGCTGCCTCCTCCAGGGTGCACGTCTCACTTCTGGGTGAACTTGCAGAAAAGTAGGTGTTATGCCCCAGCTTGGGGTGCATGCCGGTCATCTCCGCACTAGCACAGGGGAGCTGAGGCAGGAAGGTTAACTCAACTTTTCAGCCAGCATTGGAGACATAGCAAGAAGCTGCCTCAAAAAAAAAAAAAATACATTTAGGGGAAGGCAGATGGATTGGTTGTTTAGAGCACTTGCTGTTCTTCCAAAGGGCCTGCATTTGGTTTCAGCACCCATGTCTCACAGCTCAGAACTGTCTGTAACTCCAGCTGCAGGAGATCCAATGCCCTCTTCTGTCCTCCTTGGGCACCCACACACTTATGGCATATACACACATAATAAATGTTTTGTAAATTATTTAAATAAGAGGGCAGGTGTTCTAGGCAGCACATGGTGAAGCATGCCTTTCACCCCGGCATTGGGAAGGTGGAGGCAGGAGGATCGGGATTTCATAGTTGGCCTGAGGAAATGGTTTCAGCCTTTAAGTGCTTGCCACACAAGCATGACGATGTGAGTTCAGATTCCCAGAGCCCACACAAATGTTGGGTGGTCATGATAACTCACCTCCAATCTCAGCCTCCAAAGGCAGAGACGGGATCCCCAGAGCAAGCTGGCTAGACAGACTAGCCACATTGGTGAGCTCTGAGTTTTTTCGAGAGACCCTACCTCAAAGAATAAGATGGAGGTGGAGGACTGGAAGAGGAATCCTGACATCAAGCCCAGGCCTCCACATGTGCACACACACACACACATACACACATGCAAAAATACATACACACATGCACACCACACATGAAAAATAATGATAAATACAAATTAAAAAGCAGTCCAAGGTCATTCTCAGGTACATATTGAGTTTGAAGTCAACCTGGACTACGTGAGACTGTTTCCAAAAAAAGAAGCACTGATAGATATGGCCCTTCAACCTTGTATTCGCAGAACCACAGACCAAAACAAACCTCTTTCCCTTATAACTTACCAGTCATTGTGTTACAGCAACAGAAAGTGAGCAGAGGCGCTAAAGCCAGCCTGCCTCAGCCATGATTAACATTTCTGCAGTCTGGGAGGGATTGTTGTCTAGTGATTTCCTCCAAACTCCTGGAGAAGGGATGAAGGCTCATATCATAGACGAAGGAAGTAAACAAAACTTACACGTCTCGGGAAACTCCTCAAATGTACAGGATTTGCAAGGTCCCTCCCCTTGCAAGGTTACAGAGCGGTAAGAGCTGCTGGGGTGGAGACTCGAAGGTGGGGCTGTCTGCAAGTTGTACAGATTTTATGAGTCGACCACCACGCTGTGGGGGGCTTTGGGAGCTGCCTTTGAGTCACCCATACTCTCTAAGTGACCCCAGTGAATGGACTGGCTTCCTGAGCTAGAGTGGGTAGAGTAATTTCTTTGGTCTGTGGTCAGTGCCTGTCCAGAGTGAACAAGTCTTTATTCACCTCTCTCCAGGATTAGTCACAGGGCATGAAGGGCATGGTGGCTCATGCCTTTGATCCAGCCGTCTAGAGATCGAGGCAAGTGTGTCTTTGTAAGTTCGAGGCCAGTTTGGTCTACATTGTGAGTTCCAGGGCAGCCAAGGCTACACAGTGAGACCCTGTCTCAAAAGAAGAAGAGGAGGAGGAAGAGGAGGAGGAGGAGGAGGAGGAGGAGGAGGAGGAGGAGGAGGA
>CABHPR010132328.1:0-10534 GCA_902168415.1 Peromyscus melanophrys | reverse complement strand
GCATGTTCAGAAGTGGGATAGCTTGCCCAAATCTAGCTGATTCTTAGTTTGTTTGAGAAAGCTCCACACTGTAAAGGAGGATCACTTCTCCCCTCATCCTCACCAGCGTTTGTTGTCTTGTTTTTTCATGGGCATGTTATAAACTTCTTCCAAAATTAACTCACTCTCGTTCTTCTGTGAGTAGATTCACTGCAGAGAATCTCAGTGTATAGGGCAGGATGTCCCCTCCACTCTCCACCTTGTAGGAAGCAGTAGGGCCGTACAGTTGGAGATCGACTGTCAGAGATGAGCCTCTACTACATAATAAACTAGGAATAAACTTAAAAATGGCAATGCCCCAAGAGGAGGGGCATCATCTAGCCATAGTGTAAACATTAGTTTTAAAATGCTTACCTTCCCACATGTCTTAAAATGTTTAGAGATTAGGGGCTGGAGAGGTGCCTCGGCAGCTAAGAGCACCTGCTCTTGCAGAGGACTCAGGTTCAACTCCCAGCACCCACATGGTGGCTCATGACCATCTGTGACCTGAGTTCTAGCAGAGCCAATGCCCTCTTCTGGCCTCTTCAAGAACTGCATGCACATAATTCACAGACATCCACACAGGTGAAACAGCCATATACATAAAATAAAATAATAAAATAGTGATTATTTGGAGACAAAAACATGTCTGTGCCCTGTCGGAAAATATTTCAGGCAAAGGAAAGCAGAGGTGAGGCAGAGAGCATGTTAATGAGCTTAAATTCAGCCAGTGTGCATGGTACACAGGAGTCCCACACAACAGTCTCTCCCATCATCTCTACTGTCTGATCTGCACAGATGAGTTTCATCTCCATGAACTCAACCAACCACATGTCTGAAAATGCTTTTTTTTCCGAATAACATTTTTAGCCAGATTTACATAAAATTCTTATACTTCCAGAAATTGGGAGTCTGAAACCGGAAGATAACGGTGAGCTGGAGGCAGGCTGGGCTACACAGCAAAAATCTGTCTCAAAAACAGGGCCTGGGATACAGCTTAGAGTGTGCTGGGTCCTGGGCTTGACCCTCAGCAGCCCTGAATACTCACATCTGTCCAGCTGTGCTCTTCTTGTTCTTACCACTGCTCCCTAAACAGAGTACCACCACTGAGTGCACAGCTCTTACCACTGCTGTGGATATTGCTCTGTATAAATAAAATGCTGGTTGGCCAGTAGCCAGGCAGGAAGTATAGGCGGGACAAGCAGAGAAGAGAATTCTGGGAACAGGAAGGCTGAGTGGGAGACGCTGCCAGCCGCCACCATGACAAGCGAGATGTAAGGTACTGGTAAGCCACGAGCCATGTGGCAACTTATAGACTAATAGAAATGGGCTAATTTAAGATAGAAGAACAGTTAGCAAGAAGCCTGCTACAGCCATACAGTTTATAAGTAATATAAGTCTCTGTGTGTTTACGTGGTTGGGTCTGAGCGGCTTTGGGACTGGCGGGTGAGAGAGATTTGTGCTGACCGTGGGCCAGGCAGGACCAGAAAAACTCTAGCTACATACCACTGCTCCCTGAACACAATGTGACCCCTGAGTGCACAGCTCTTACCACTGCTCCCTGAACACAGTGTGACCCCTGAGTGCACAGCTCTTACGTTGTATTCCTAGGCTGGTGAGACAGCTCAGGAGTTAAGAGCAGCATTCTCAGCACCCACATGGTGCCTCACAACTGTCTATAACTCCAGTCCCAGGGGATCTGACTCTCTTCTGGCCTCTGCCAGCATCAGGTGCCCATGTGGTACTGAGATACACGTGCAGGAAAAGCATCCGCACATATAAAAAATGTTTTTAAGTCACCTGGGTCTGAGGCCATGCTCGGTCTGTATGTGCTTACTGAGAAAACATGAGGACCTCAGTTCAATCCTCAAAGACCATCTGAAACAGCCAGATGGGGTGGCACACCTGGAATCCCAGTGCTAGCAAAGCAAGAGAGACCGGATCCTGGGCTCATGGCAGCCAGCCTTGACTACTTGTTGAACTCCAGATCAGTGAGAAACTGGCTGTGGTGACTTTAACCCCAGCACTCAGGAGGCAGAGGCAAGTGATCTCTTTGAGTCCATGGCCAGCCTGGTCTACACAGCAATTTCCAGGCCAGCCAGGACTACGTAAGACCCTGTCTCAAAACAAACAACAACCACAAATCAGTGTGGAGAGCAGCTGAGAAAGGACACCTGACGTTGACCTCTGACCTCCACACACAGGTCTGCATACCTGTACTCACACGTGCACACAAGGTGATCTCGAGGTGGGTTTTTGTTCTTTCGGCTTTTTGAGGCAGTCTCATACAGCCCAGTTTGCTCTCACACTCTACTGCCCTGCCTCTGCCCTCCAAGTCCTGGCATTACAGCTACCCAACAGTACATTTGGCTAGAGGCCGCTTAGAGGTAATGTAAGACCAACTTCCTTTTCTTAAATATTTTTAAAAGATTTATTCAGGCTGGAGAGATGGCTCAGCGGTTAAGAACAGTGGCTGTTCTTGTAGAGGTCCTGAGTTCAATTCCCAAAGACCACATGCTCCCAACCATCTGTAATGAGATCTGGCGCCCTCTTCCGGCATGCAGGCAGAACACTGTATACATAATAAATAAATCTAAAAAAATTTTTTAATTCATTCATTCCTTTTATGTGTATGTGTGCCTGGGTGTATGTATGCCTGTGCAGGTACCCATGGAGTTACAAGCAGTTGTGAGCCACCGTATAGGTGCTGGGAACCAAACCTAGGTCCTCTGCAAAAGCAGCAAGTGCTCTTAACCACTGAGCTATCCCTTCACCCCCTTTAAGAGTTTTGTTTGTATACAATCATTGTGTGTGATTGTGGTCATAACCATGTCAAGGCATGCATCTGTAGTCAGAAGACAGCTGCTGGGAGTCAGTTCTTTCCTTCCACTGTGGGTTCCCAGCATGCGATGCAGGCTGCCGGGCTTGCCAACACAGCTCACCCACGAATCCTCTTGCTGCCCCCAAGCTCAGCCTCTTAACTGTGGGTTGCAACCACATATGGGGCCCATAACTGAATATGGAGTCATGAAAACGTTGGTAACAGCTAAAAGGTTTTTTTTTTTTTTTTTTTGGTTTTTTCGAGACAGGGTTTCTCTGTGTAGCTTTGCGCCTTTCCTGGAGCTCACTTGGTAGCCCAGGCTGGCCTCGAACTCACAGAGATCCGCCTGCCTCTGCCTCCCGAGTGCTGGGATTAAAGGCGTGCGCCACCAACGCCCGGCAAGGTTTTTTTAATGTTTGATAGACAAAAAGTAATTCAAAATCAAACCCATAATGAATCCAAGATGATTCTATCAGTGCTCATCCAGGACTGCGCTGCAGACTGTGTTCTGAACGCTGTAGTGCACATGCGCCATGACTCACAGCGCCTTACTGCAGACTGTACTGAATGCTGTAGTGCACATGCGCCATGACTCACAGCACCTCACTGCAGACTGTGTACTGAATGCTGCAGTGCACATGCGCCATGACTCACAGCGCCTCACTGCAGACTGTGTACTGAATGCTGTAGTGCACATGCGCCATGCCTCACAGCGCCTCACTGCAGACTGTACTGAATGCTGTAGTGCACATGCGCCAAGCACCAGGAAACGCCCCCGTGGCTCAGCTCAGATTCAAGACTACTGCATGTTACACACTGCAGTAATTTGATTGCATGCGCGCAGTTCTCTTCTCTTACATAAACGTACTGGTTTAATTACACACACAAAGTAAAGGCTTTAGTATTTCCTACCCTCCTCAGGGGGGAAGGATCATGAATGGAAGTTTCAGGAGTTCTGGTTTAACATGCCAGGGAGCACTGGGTAGGTCTCTGAAAATACCTGGTTGCTTGTGTCAGGGACCTGGGCAGCTTCAGAGCTTGGCACCTATGGGTGCTCTGTAAGCAATCCCTCAGAGGCACTGTGTGTGTGTGTGTGTGTGTGTGTGTGTGTCTTTGTGCATGTGTCTGTGTCTGCGTGTGTGTTCATGTGCATGTCTCTGTGTGTGTCTGTGTCTCTGTGTATGTCTATGTGTCAGTTTGTGTGTATGTGTATGTGTGTGTCTGTGTGTATGTCAGCCTGTGTCTGTGTGTCTGTGTGTGTGTTTATATGTGTCTGTTTGTGTGTCTGTGTGTGTCTCTTTGAGTGTGTCCTGTGTCTGTGTGTTTATGTGTATATCTATGTGTCTGTATGTATGTTCATGTGTGTGTGTCTGAGTGTGTCCTGTGTCTGTCTGTGTGTCTCTGTGTGTGTTTGTGTGTGTCTGTGTGTATGTTCATGTGTGTGTGTCTGAGTGTGTCCTGTGTCTGCCTGTGTGTCTGTGTGTGTGTTTGTGTGTGTGTCTGTATGTTCCTGTGTGTGTGTGTGTCCTGTGTCTGCCGGTGTGTATGTATGTGGTGTCTGTTTCCGTCGACCGTGTCCTGTGTCTGCAGAGGTCACCAGACTGTGTCCTGTGTCACCAGAGGTTTTCCCCCGGCTTCCTGGCTCCCTTCTCTACAGAGCCGTGTCCTTTGGAGGAGTGGAGCCATGGGGCTCAGCCCCACCCCCTCCGGGTGACTAAGACCAACTTCAACTAAAACCACACCAAGAAACCCAGGCAGCTTCTGTCCAGCCGGTGCCCCACAGCGGTCCAGCGACGACGGCATTTGCTGTCCGTCTGCCGGATATCTGGGACCGGAGGCCACCTGTCTGCGGGAACTGACAAAATCACTGGGCCGCCCTGCCACAGGCTGCCTGGGGCTGAGGTCGGGGCTGAGTGGGAGCCCCGGAATGAAGGCCGGCTGCACTTGGAAGTAAACACAGTCTCCCCCTGCGCTTCCTCCTCTGTGTTTCTCTCTCCGGCTCCCACCCATCCTTCTTCCCACCCCTCCTTTCCTCTTTCCCTCTCCCTATTCTTGCCCATCCTTCCACGGGGTTCCGGTTTGTCGGAGGCGGGTGCAGGCCAGCGCTGGGAAGGTGGGGTCCCCGTGGTCCCGGGTCCCCGCGGTCCAGGAGCGGCTGACCCCAGCTGTGCGGACTGAGGCCTGGGGCCCCGCTGCAGACCTCACGGAGCAGCGCCGGGCAGGCACCTCTCCCCCGCCCTCCCGCAAACCTCACCCCCCGGGGACTGGGGCATTTGCGAGGCCGGGTCCACCCTCCCCCTCTCCCGGCGCCGCCCGGGTCCCACGCTCCGCCCCGCTGTAGCGATGACTTATTTGCGTATTGAGGTCAGGCCGGCCCCTGGGGACAGGGTTGTCAGTCTGTGCAGCCTGCTACAGGATAGGTACTCACCAAGTCAGTTATGGGTCTGGGGACTAGCGACTGGCCTTTTATTCCTTAGGTCTTACTTTGAGTCTTAAAATTTTCTATAAAGAAGGCATCTTATGCTAAAATTATAATAAGTGTTTCTTTGAAATGAAAATGTACCTCAGGATTCCGGAGGCCATCCTGAGCTGCATAGGGAGACCCTGTCAAAGAAAGAGGAGAAGGGAGTGTGGAGAAGGGGGTGGGGGAGACACAGGGAGGGAGGAGGGAGCGCAGACAGGCCGGCGAGCCTTGTGACTGTTTTACTAGTACTTGAGAAGAGGAGGAAAGAGAATCAGGAGTTCAAGTCTAGCCTCAGCTATATAGCCAGTTTGAAGCCAGCCTGGGAAACATGAGACTCCGTCCCCAAAACTAATGAACCCCCTCCCGACAAATAAATAAATATAAAAACAAATGCAAGGCTCGGAGGGGTAGGTCTGGTCTGCTGAGCTGGGGAGGGGCAAACATCACCAGCCCACCCAGCAGAGAAGGCATGCCTGACCTCCTCTACCTGTGGCCCTGGAGCTGCGGATGAGTAAGCTGTCCCTGACTGTCCTTGTGCTTGGACAGGTTAGCTTGCTGGCCTTTCTGGAGCACCTGGGATCACACAGATGCCTTCTCTCCAGCAGCAGCACAGGAAGCTGCCTGCACATGCTCTCTCCAGAAGCTCCTTCAGAAGCTCCTTCAGAAGCTGGGCAGTTTGGGGCTTGCTGGGAAGAGATCCCAACACATAAACAACTCTGATGCAGCCTTCGGAGGACAAGGGGGGCCGTGTGGGGGGCTGGTGAGGTCTCTGAGTGTGGTGGGCAGTCTGAAGGCATCAGGACGCAGCCTGGATCAATTCCTGATCACCTGTGAGAGCTGTGATGAACCCCAGTGGATGACGATGGGGTCCCCTGAGCTTCCACATTTCTATATGAAGGATGAGCTCACAGCCCCCCTCCCCACCCCCAGACCTGGTGTTTCTGTGTAAGAGCCACGTGTAAGAGAAAACATGAGCTACGTTTATCTTTCTCAGCCTGGCTTATGTCACTTAACATGGTGCTCTCGTTTTTTCTGCAAATGATGCCATTTCATTCTTTGTGGATGAGTGCCATCTTCACCCATTCATCTGATGAGAGATACCAAAGCTGACTCCACAGCTTGCCTGTTGTGAATAGTGCCACACTGAAGGTAGCTGCCATGTTTTAAGTGTGCACATCTCTATGACATGAAATTGGAAGGACTATTGGGGGCCCGGTTGGAGTCGGGGAGAACTAAGGGGTGGGTGGGTCTGAGCGGAGCACAGAGTTGTGAAAATGCATAGTTCTACAAAAGGTGAGCAGCCCAGCCCAGCAAGGGCTCACACTTCCTGAGCCTCCTCTTCTGCTTTGTGCTGGTTAGCGAGCAGCATCAGATGAGATGCAATTGCCACAGGCTGAGATGCGGTCCTCACCAGTGTGGCAATAAAGAGCAGAGGCCATTTCAGCCAAGTGCGCTGCTCACTAACCCAGTGTGCATTTCCACACTCCCTTTTTGCAAGAAACAACTTTCCATTCATTCATGTATTCCTTTGCTTAACACCAAGATTATTCTTTTTTCAACATGATTAGACTCAATATTTCATACCCCAGCCAAAAAAATAGGTTTTTTATTTATATATCTTATGTGTATGAATGTTTTGTCTGCGTGTATTCATGTGCACCACATGTGTGCCTGGTGCCTGAGAGGACAGAAGAAGACATCAGATCCCTTAGAACTGGAGTTACAGATGGTTATGAACCACCATGTGGATGCTGGGGATTGAACTCAGGTTCTCTGCAAGAACATCAAGTGATCTTAACCACTGAGCCATCTCTTCATCTCCCATTTCTTTATTTTAAAAGTGTTTTATGTCTTTGTTTGTTTGTTTGTTTTTTGAGACAGGGTTTCTCTGTGCAGCCCTGACTGTCCTGGAACTCACTCTTGTAGACCATGCTGGCCTTGAACTCACAAAGATCCGCCTGCCTCTGCCTCCCAAGTGCTGAGATTAAAGGTGTGCACCACCACTGCCTGGCTATGTTTTATGTCTTATTTCTCCACTAGCAAAAAAAAGTTTTGAGACAGGATCCCAGTCTGTAGCCCAGGCTAGCCTGGAAGCGGGGAGCTTGCTCTGCTTTCCCTGCCACAGGCTACCCCTCCCAAGGCTGGGATTACAGACCTGCCCTGCCACACAGGGCCATCACTAGCAAACCTTTACTAAACAAGTTAGAGTTAATGAAACCGAGGAAGAGGCTCACCAGCTGGCAGGTCCTCTTGCCTCCTGGCACCGTTGGCTTCCCTGCCTGTGGCCAAAAGCACCTGGCCCCTTCTGCGATAAGCTGGGCATTCCTGACACATTTGCCTTCTTTGGGTACAGGCTCCAAAGGCACATCCCTGGGTGTTGATGGCCATTTCTGCCCCAGCCAGGGTCCAGCTAAGAATTGAAACAATCAGTATTAATTGGAGTCCAGGGACTGGTGGGGCTGGAGTAATCGAAACCCTGGAGGTGGTGAGCCTGGGGACCCCCAAGCATGGGGCAACCAAGCAGGGCACAGCTCAGCCTGCTTTCCACAAGAGGAGGTAGGAGCAGGCTAGCTGCCCTTAGGACAGGGCCTGACAGAGCTGAGAGCTCAGACTCTGGCTAGAGCCATTGACATTCCTCTTCACTGGGACTCCCTCTCTGGTGGCCATACATTGTTTGACTAGAGTTTATTTTTCTTGGCTCTAGGTAGCAAGATTAGTTACACACTTTGTAATTTTTGGTATTGATGGTATTTTTAACCAGTACAGTCAGCATCGTGGGAACATCCTGGAGTTCCCGGCATGTCTGTAGTTTAAAATCAAGCCTGTCCCCACCCCCAGCCTTCCTTCTCCCCACAGGATGGCTCAGTGGGGTGTCTAACTTGTTCATTTAGCATTTCAGTCTAAACATGGGTAGATGTGAGGAACTCAGAGTTCCCACGTTGTAATGGCTCATCTTCACTGCCAATTCAACCAGATTCAGAATTGCCATGAAAACCCTTTTCTATGAGGGTGATTCCAGAAAAGTGAAGACTCACCTTGTTCATGGGTAGCACCAGTCCCTGGGCTGGCGCCCTGGGCTGGATAAAAAGGAGAAAGTGAGCTGAGCACCAGCGTTCATCTCTGCCTCCTCACGGCGCGGGTAGGATGTGAGCGGCTGCCTCACACACCCGCCGCCAAGCTTACCCCTCCTCCCTAGGTGGCTTTTCTAAGGTGTTTTGTTACAGCAGCAGGAAAGGCAGCTGACACACCTCACCTATGATTACCTCCTCCTTCTCCAGCCCCTGACTTACGGTGACAGAGGAGAATAAAAGGACCAGCATGCTCCATGCAGGAAGAATGGGGGGGGGGGGAAGGGACCTTGTCCCTCCCAACAAGAGAGAGAACCACATTCTCCAGTGGAGACCAAGAAAAGCAAGAGTGAAGGCATTTGTGATCAAACACTCAGAAAGTGTGTTGGTTACCCACTACTGCCCGACAAGTAACCGAGGCTTAGGACACATATGCTCCAGGCTGAATGCAGAGTCTCCTTTAAAAGCTGCTGCCAAGGGCCATGTCTGGGTCTGTGGTCCTATTGCTAACTGCAATAGGACCCTGGTCGCCTGAGGGGGCCATAGGAACCACGCCTGATGAAATCGGAGGATCCTGCTGAGCTGGCCCTGCCCTTCACTGGCCCTGGGAAAGCTGGCCCTGCCTCTCAATGGACACTGCAGCAAGAGAGCTGGCCACAACCCTCATGGGAAAGCTGCCTCTCCCCCACCTCCCGCCCCCCACTCGGGAGAGATGACCCCACCCTTCACCATGGGCAAGGGAGAACTGACCCTGATGGAACGGGGCATAGGGGAGCTGGCTCTGCCCCTCACCTGAGGAGGTGACCCCAGTGGACTGGACTGACCAACCCAACTACCACCTAGGCCTACAGCCTGGCCTTGGGTTCACCCACCCTAACATCTATCCACCTAGGACCTGCTGGAGCTTGTGAAGGGACTGGTCCTTTGGAATACCCTCAGGATCTCCATGACTCAGGGCGGCTGTGGGAGAAGAGGAGTTCTGGTGAGGATCCAGTGATGCTGGTGTACCAGAAACCAGAGGCCTTGAACCAGACCAGGGACTCCTCGAAATGACCATTTGCTGGTAGAGCTGATTGGACAAAAGGGTGTACTGTGTGACACACCGTGGTTCCCAACGGCACCAGCACAAATGATGAGGGGTTGGAGAGGAAGGAAGGAGGGAGGAGCAGAGAGGGTTTGTTTGGTTTTTGTTTGGTTTGTTTGGTTTTGGTTTGTTTGTTTGCTTGCTTGCTTTGGTTCGGTTTGGTTTGGTTTGATTTGATTTTTTAAATTTTCTTTTAGGGGGCACTGCAGGGGTGAGAGCAGGATATGGGAGGACTGGGGGGTAAGAAGAATTGGGGTGCATGGTGTGAAATTCCCAAAGAATCAATAAAGAATGTATGTTAAAGAAAAGAAAAGCCTATTGCTGAGACCTGGGAGATGGTAGACCCTTTTGGAGATGGGGCCTCTTTGGAGGAAGTTAGAGCATCAGGGCAAGTGATTCTAGGGGATATTGGAAGTCTGGCCCTCTCTCTTTGCTTCTTGACCATGAGGTGAATGGCTTCCTTCACCACATGTCCTGCCATGGCACGCTGCTTTGACACAGGCCAGAGCAACAGGGACAAATGAACATGGGTTGGGACCTCAGAAACTAAATCAAAATCAACCTGTAAACAGGTTATCTCAAGTACTTAAAAATACAGCAATTTAAAAATACAGCCATTAAAAAAAATTAACACATGGTAAATGATCTCATGGTTTCAATAGCTCAAGCACTCATGAATGAATAACTTCTGTTGTTCTGTATATCACAGAATGGAAACTATGGTTGATAACTGTGGTAGTCTGAATGAAAATGTCCTCATAGGCCCATAGGGAGTGGCACTAATAGGAGGTGTGGCCTTGTTGGAGAAAGTGTGTCTCAGTCTCTTCCAGCTGCCTTGGGATCCAGATGTAGGACTCTCAGCTACTCTTCCAGCACCACGTCTGCCTGCATGCTGCCATGCTTCCCACCATGATAACGGACTTAACCTACTTAACCTCTGAACTGTAAGCCACCACAATTAAATGTTTTCTTTTATAAGAGTTACCATGGTCATGGTGTCTCTTCACAGCAATAGAACCCTGACTAAGACAATAATAATAAATAATTTGAATAGTAGAAGGGTTCTTTTTTTTTTTTTT
>CABHPR010132327.1:23561-37263 GCA_902168415.1 Peromyscus melanophrys | reverse complement strand
AAAGAAAGAAAGAAAGAAAGAAAAAGAAAGAGAAAAGATTATTTTTATTTATGTGCATGTGTGTGTTTGTGTGAATGTATGCCACATGTATGTAGGTTCTTTGAAGGCAGGAAGACCGTGTCAGATTCCCTGGAACTGGAATTGCAGGCAGTTATGAGTTTCCTGTCGTGGGTGCTGAGAACCGAACAAGTCCTCTGCACGCCCTCTTCACTGCTGAGCCAGCTCTCCAGCCCCATGTCTACAGTTCACAGAGCCACAGTCTATCGTTCCTGTGGTGCTGTGGTCTGAATGCTCCTCTCCAAATTCAGATTGATATTGACCTTCATTACTGCACTGTGCAGAGGTTAGGTCTTTTAAAATTAACTAATTAGTTATTAATTAATGTGTGTGTGTGTGTGTGTGTGTGTGTGTGTGTGTGTGTGTGTGTATGATGTGTGTGCACATCAGAGGACATTGTGGGAGTCACTTCTCTCCGTCTACTGTGTGGGTCCTGGGGATGGCACTTGGTGGCCATCAAGCATCTTTACCCTCTTAGCCATCTCACCAGTTCACAGCTAAGTCTCATGGTTATCAGGCTATGTGGGCACCACCCTTGTGAAGAAATGAATGGTGTATTAAGGAACTGGGTTAGTTAGGAAATGGAGAGCCCCCACATCCTTTTCTTTTGCTTTCTTCCTTCTGTTTCTTTATTCATTTTCTACTTTTTAAAATTTTATTTTTAATTATGTTTGTGTGTGAATGTGCATGTGAGTACAGTACCTGCTGAGGCCAGAAGAGGGCGTTGGATCCTCTGGAGCTGGAGTTACAGGTGGTTGTGAGCTCCTGTCACGGGTGCTGGGAATGGAACCAGGTTCTCTGCCTGAGCAGTATGTGCTCTTAACTGCCCAGCCACCTCTTCAGCCCTGTTCTTTTCCTTTTCTTTATTGATTTTGAGATCAGGTCTCATTCTGGAGCTTTCTATGCAGCTAAGGCCAGCCTTGAGTTCACAGAACTCCCTTCGCCTCAGCCTTTTGTGTGCTGGGATTACAGGTGTTTGCACTGCATCCAGCTTATTTTCTTGTCATGTGGTCCCTTCTGCCATGCGGTGAGAAAACAAGGAAGTTCCCAGTCCTCCGTAGACCCTGCCTTTCAGCCTTAACTTCCAGCCTCCAGAGCCTAGGGCCGCATCAGTGCCTGTTCATCACCAGTTGTCTAGGGTCAGATCTACTGTAATGGCAGGAAATGGACTAAGGATGGTGAGTATACGTTACCTGAGTAACACAGAGTACTGACCGCTTTAAAACTGTACCACAGCTGACGGATCCAGAAGGCAAGCAGGCCTGAGGAGGAGGCTGGGAGCAAATAAACATCCTGTAAGTTTGAACGGCAGTGTTTTAAGGTACCCACCCAGGGGCTGGCCTTTCTGGGTGGTTTTCTGTTTCTGTCAGGCAGGCATATAGTGGTGGCGACACAGGTCCCGTCCAGGAGGCATTGAAAACATGACTAGGGCAGCGCACTGATTCTGGGCTGCTATGAGACTGTTGGAAGTCAGGCCTCTAATCTCTCAGGTGATTTTAAAAAGTTGCAGATGTTGAGGCTGGAGAAGTGGTTCAGCAATTAAGAGAACTGACCGCTTTTGCAGGGGACCCAGGTTCATTTCCCAGCACCCACACGGCAGCTCACAGCTGTCTATAACTCCAGTGTTAGGAGATCTGATGCCCTCTTCTGGCCTCTGATGGCACCAGGCTCACATGTGGTGTACAAACATACACGGGGCAAAACACCCATGTACAGAAAACAAAAATAAATGAATAATTTTTAAGAAGTTTCTCTAAAGTAGTTTTTTTTTACCTTCAAATTTTATGTTCTTGAAGATCAAACATATGGCATCATTCATGTGAAGCAAATATTCCACCACTGGTATATTCACAGCTCTCTTTTTAATTATTATTAATTGGGGGGAGCGGCAGGGTCCCACTCTGTGGCCCTGACTAGAACTGTGTAGACTAGACTGGCCTCAAACTCACAGAGATCCACCTGCCTCAAACTGCTGGGATTAAAGGCTGCAGCACCGTCAGGTCCAAAGGAAACTCCACTGCCCAGGGTCTGGTACCTGTCTCCTCTACCAAAGATTCCATCTCCTTAGCACTCTCTCTGGTGCCCATTAACTACCCCATCACATGCTGGCCTCCAGGCTCTCTCTGTATCACAGGTACCTGTGGCTCCTTTCGGCTCATCTCACTCCGTCCCTACCCTAAACTTCTCCAGCTCATGGCTTCCTTCCTCCAGCCTCCTGTTCCTTATAGTCCTTCTGTTTGGATGTGTGCTCTCTTTGGTCTTCCTCTCTCTTGCCCCTCTCTCTTTGTCTCCTTTGCCCATATTCTCTCTTTTGCCCCCCCACCTCCGACTCATCTCACGGCCTGGTCCAGCCAGCCATGTTTCATCTGCTGCTTTCTCTCCCTGCTCTGGACTCCTATAGATGACTGACTGTACTCTCTCTCTCTCTCATATCTATAATAAAACAAACCTCCCCTCAAACATACCATGGAGCAGTCATGCCCTTAGTTTATACATCTGGTGCTGAAACCCTCTGGTGGGGCATAAATGGACCGCTTCCAGGGGGTCTGGCCTCTCCTAGCCAAACCAAGCTGCTGATTCAATTCTGCTAGGGTATGGGAACAGTTGTTTCTGCTGGCTTCTGCCACCCACTATATTTGACCCAAATTCTAGAGTCTGCCTCCATCTGCTATACTTCTCCACTGTGATTCTGGGCATCCCTTGGTCATTCTGGCTCCTGGAGCCTGCCTGCTATGCTGTCGTAGGTGCCTGGAGTTCGAGACCAGCCTGGGTGTCCTATAGGAAGGCTCTGCCCTTCCCTCCACCTGCTCTCTCCTTATCTGTCAGGTGTCACCCTGGAGCTGCCTGTTGCTTCGCTGGAGCTTACTATTACTGTAAAAGCCACACCAGTGTGTAGGGAATGCCTCTCCTCCATGATAGGGGCATTTCTCTCGGACAAGTCTCTCAGTCTGCTTGGGGACGCCCTGAAACAAAATTCTTGTCACCAGGACCCTTACCCTTCTTGCTTCCCCCCTTTTCTCCTTCCACACATGTTCTCAGCTCCTCCTGGAGCTTCCTCGGTCCCCCTAGGAGCTTCCTGCTCTGTATCTGTCCCTCTCATTGGCTGACTGGAGCCAGCTCCTGGGACTCTATGCTATCGAAACCCGCCCTCTGGGGGAGTTCCTGTTTTTCAAGCCTTTCCCTCCTTCTCTAAGGTGTTTTTTTTTTTTCCTTCCTCGGGACTCTGAGATTTCATTAAAGCCTCCACGTCTTACTGCAAATGTCTTGACCTTGGGACAGCTCAATGGCCAAAATGGCGCACGTGAGTTCCAAATTCTCGAAGATTGTAACAACTTCTGCCATTGCACAAGCCAATGACCCCAAAGTCTCCTGTCTCTAAACCTTTGCTACTTTCCACTTGAAAATCTTTTATCTCTTTGCTTTCCTGGCTTTTTGCTCCCCCCCAAAAAAAATCACTTAAGAGGTCCTTCTTGCCTGAAGACAGCCACGGGGCAGCCAGGGTCCTCACGGTCCAGCCTGTCTGAAGTATCCACAGGCCCGCCAGTGGGTGCCTTTATAGTGAGCAAGTATCTGGTGGAGAAATGGGAGAGAAAGAGGTGAAATGGTTTGTGCGCTGTGGTAAGAGGCAGCTCTGAAGAAGTGAGAAGTGAGAAGGGTAAGTGTGTCGTCCGTCGTGTGCCCCGTGTCCTGGTGAGGTCTGAGACAGGATGTCTGGGTCTACGGTCTTGCCGCAGCCAGGGTCTATGTTGATGTCCATGACACATGTTGCCACCAAGGCTACAGGGATGCCTGTGATCTGGGCTGCCACCTGTGACCATCTTGATGTTCAAGGGCCATGCTGCCTCCAGGGCCATGCTGATCTGAGTGGCCTGTGCTACCACCAGGGGACATGATGACATCCAGGCCTGCAGCAGCCAGGGTCTGTGTTGATGTCCATAGCTTCAGTAATCACTGAAGGCCGACGACCCGGGTTTGGTTAGATACTCGAGTCCATGTTGGTGTCCGAGGGCCATACTGCCACTGGGGCCATACTAATCTGGATGACCTGTGCTGACACCTGGGGCCATGGTGACATCTGAGCCCGGGCTGCTTGGGGCCATGTCTGGGTCCATGACTCTACCATAGCCACCCCTGCACTCAGGAGAGATGGTTCCATCCTTCTTTATAGGTGTACAAGAGCTGGCCCTGATGGCATAGGCCTAGGAGAGCTGGCTCTGCCCCTCACCTGAAGGAGTGGTCCCAGTGGCCTGGAGTGACCAGCTCAGCTACCGTCCAGACCTACATCCTGGGCCTTGGGTTGGCCCACTCTAGCATCTACCCCATCTGTGACCTGCTGGAGTGTGTGAAGGGACTGATCCTGGGGAACGATAACCACAGGATCCCCATGACTCAGGGCAACAGCAGCAGGACATCCGAGAGGAGTGTCAGTGAGGGACAGCGATGATGGTGTGCCAGAGGCCTTGAACCAGACAATGACTCATTGCAATGAAGATTTTGTGGGTAAGGCTGATGAGACAAAGGGGTGTTCTGAGTGACACCCCGCAGCTCCCGGTGCCACTAGGATGAATGAAGAAGTGTTGGAAAGATGAAGGAGCAAGGTGGGTTCTTTGTTTGTTTGTTTTGTTTTTAATTAGTTTTTTTGGAGGGCATGCTGCAGGGGTGAGGGGTGGAAATGGAGGGACTGGGAGGCAAGTGGTATTGGGGTGCATGATGTGAAATTCCAAAGAATCAATAAAGAATTATGTTTAAAAAAACTCAAGAAGCCAGGCGGTGGTGGTGCACACCTTTAATCCCAGCACTTGGGAGGCAGAGGCAGGGGGATCTCTGTGAGTTTGAGGCCAGCCTGGTCTACAGAGCAAGTTCCAGGACAGGCTCTAAAGCTACACAGAGAAACCCTGTCTTGAAAAAAACCAAAAAAAAAAAAAAAAAAAAAAAAAAAAAAAAAAAAAAACCAACCAAACAAACAAACAAACAAAAGCAAAAAACAAAAAAAACTCAACAAATTAGGAAAAGTATAATAAATGTTCATTAGATTAAAAAATACTCTTAAGACTATTGTGTAAAATCTTTATCTCAGAATTTGTAAGCTTAATGGGTATGGTTAAAAAATCTCTAAAATCTATAACGAAAGTTAGATTACAATTTGTAACAAAAGTCTGATAGTTAAAAAAATCTCTACATAGTTAATCTTAATTTCACACAACATACTTGTATGTAACTTGGATTAAACTCCTATTTAAGAAAATAGATTTGTAAAATAGCAACCATGTGGCTTGCCTCCATCTTGGTTGATGTCCTTCCTCTTCAGGATGGAAGCAATCATGTGGCTGGCAGCCATCTTTACTAAAGTTAAAAGAGAGCACACACCATTCTACTTCACCACCGTCTTAATTAAGATGTGGCCACGTGGTATAAACCAATTAAGGCAGCACCTATAAAGCTCTTAGTCCTATGGAGCCCTCTGCTTATCACTGTATCTCCTTTTAGACCAAGGAGGTAATGGCAGTTCTCCAGGATGTTTTGGATTAGGATGGATTTCTGTATGATGATTTTGCCCTCAGAGTGAAAATTTTAGTAGTGTATGTTTGATATATAAGGTTTATAAATTCCTAAGTTTGTAAAAGTCTACTCAGGTTAATAAAATCTGACTTAGATGTGTATGTCTAACCATTTATGTCTTTGCTAATAGTGTTCAACACTAGACTTCTGAAAAATTTTAGATAGAGAACAATATATGTTTGATAAATAGGTATATTTGATAAATAAGGTTTATAAATTCTTAAAGTCTATTTGGGCTAGTAGAAACTGACTTGAATATGTATGTCTAGCCTCTTTGTCTTTGCTAACTTTGTTAAGCTTTAGATGTTTGGATAAACTGAGTCATAAAAAAAAACTGTGATATTCTGTAATAATGCACTATGAAAGGACCAAGAAAGTTCCCAATTTCTCTGTGGATTGTACTTAAGGTTTAAAATTTTATGATGCTAACGAATCTTCAAGTAAACATTTAATTCAAAATTTTAAGGTTCAAACTTAACAAGGATAAAATTATAAAAGATACTAACTTGTAAATTGTTAAAGATAATTAAGACCTGCCAGTTAATTGTTAGTCGCTGTATAAATGATCATATTCTTTAATGTGCTCAGAACTATGCTTGTAGTCACGATAAGTACAAATGTAATTCATTTATAGAGACAACCTTTGGCCTTCTGTAAATGCTGTCAAGGTTAAGCCTGAAGCAAGTAACTAAAAACAAGTGAAGTTTGTTTAAAAGCAGGTATACTTAATAGATGATGGCCCTCAAACTCCTCAGAGATCTGCTGGACATGGCGTTTGGAGTGTTCAATGAAAAAGCTTTCCGTGATGGACAGAAAAGTTCTAGATCCTAGCAGCAGCCGTAAGATCTCCTCCAAAGAAGATGATGGGGCACACACAACTCTACCTGGGTCGTGGTAACAGAACTGCCCCATGCCTCAGCTGCCACCAGCGCCCTTGCCCAAACTCCAGACACTTTTTAATTGACTGCTCTACTCTGCCTTGCTAAGACAGGTCAGTTTTCCCAAGTTCCTCTTCCACAGAAAAATCTCTCAGACCTTCTGAGTCTGGCAACTGAAGACTGTTACCGCCCTATGAACAGTGGGAGACTTAATGCAATCCTCTGCCCTCAACAAAGCCATTGAGATCACCATAGAGGAGCCTAAAGCAATCATCCAGTTAGTGGGTAAGTCTCTGTAATTCTAATTGATACAGAGGTCATTTGGATTGCTCAAATTTATCCTCAAATCTCTGATGATGTTGATGGCTAGCTGTACTTTTACTAATTTAAAAACAACAAGCAACCAACTCCTTTGGTTGTTTCCTAAGTAAAAACTTAAAACATCTTCTCATTGTGCTGAAGTCACTCCTGTCCAATCCATCTCTCTGGACAGAGGAAAGAGTGTTCATGCTTTGAACCCCAAACCATAGCTTTTGC
Organism: Peromyscus melanophrys; assembly: GCA_902168415.1. NCBI lineage: Eukaryota > Metazoa > Chordata > Mammalia > Rodentia > Cricetidae > Peromyscus > Peromyscus melanophrys. Next base: position 30,232 of record CABHPR010132327.1, on the reverse strand, counting down.
TCTGACTCAAAGGCGTGGGTCTACTCTAGCCATTTGCAGACACTTGTTAACTGCTTTTCTACCATGTGGATTTTCAGTGCACATTACAAACAGTAGTTATACTAGTCTATATAAAACGTGTATCTCTTTTTGTAAACTTAAAAAAAAAATCACATAAGCTCCAGGGACTCTGCTCTTGGATCCATCTGTCACAGGTCAAATGGACTCCAGATAAGTACTCCAGTCAACAGCTTAAGCTTTCCCACCTACTGCCTACCCCTGAGGGTAGGGTCTCTCTCCTTCCCCTGTTCCTGGAATTCCTTCCCACCACCGACTATCAGAACTAGAGGCTTGGAAGTTTCAGGTGTACATAGAAGATAAAGGTTTTCCCCTAAGATCCTTAACTTTACCTTCTGTCCCAGCAGATTTCCAGTCAACTGCAGACTGCAAACTGCTCCACATTCAATCAGTGAGCCCTGGATGTGCTGGAAGCTGATATAAACCAGATGCTTCTGACAGAATTTCCACCTGGCCTGAGCCCAGCTTTGGACCAGCATTCCTGACCGCTCCAATTGGCCTGCACTTTGCTAACCCCAAGCGATCCCACAGAACCTGGGAAGCAAGTGAAACAGATGTCCCTGGCACGAACCCTCCCCCATCCAGTCCTTTGACTGGCCTTCCAGCCTTCCTGGGCTGACAACATCTTAATTTCAGCTAAGAAGCAGTTACAGAGGAGATTACATGGCTCCTTATCACCAAGAAAATTCTTATTTTTTATTTTTTCACAGAGAAACATATTTAGTATGTTTCTTGAACTCACTCTGTGGTCTTGGAAGGCTTGGAATTTTCTATTTTTCTGCTGTTGCTAGCCTCTTAGGCAGTTGGGATAACAGCCCACCTTCACTAGGACTGGCCAAAGTAGATAATTTTAACAGCAAAAAATAATTTTTAAAGTACACGAATAAAGTAGAGATAGACTTGGAACTATGTTTTCAAGCATTTGAGTTACATATATATTATCCTTAAATTCTGTATTGTCTTACTGTTCTTCTAACACTCAAATTGATAACACTATCCGATGTGATACATAGGTGGAGGCTGCATATGAAATATGTTTTTGTCAATATGCTTCTCCATTTCGACAGCTTATACTGGGGACAATACAGATTAATAACATGAGAGAAAATGAGTGTGTGAAATCATTGGCAATAATGTGACAGGAGGCTATAAAGGTGGCTCAGAGGTTACGAACACTTCTAGAGGACCAGAGTTTGATTTCCAGCACACACATTGTCTGGAACTCTAGACCCAGGGGATCTGACGCCCTCTTCTGGCCTCCAAGGGCACTGCACACACCTGGTGCACCGTCATACCTGCAGGCCAATCAACCATACACATAAAATGAAGTTTAAACAATTTAAAAAATATTGAAACAGGTTTTACATCAAAAGGCTGCATTCCAACCTCATCTCAGCTCTTAAAAAAAAAAACTCAAATGGATATTCTAGACTCCTTGGTCCTAATGTTTGAGAGATGTTAACATCTAGCTGCTTGTCTGTCATGGCCAAAACAGTTATACCTGTTTTTTGTTTTGTTTTGTTTTGCTTTGCTTTGCTTTGTGTGTGTGTGTGTGTGTGTGTGTGTGTGTGTGTGTTCTCATTCTCTCTCTTTCTATCCCCATTTCCCTCTCCCCTCCTACCGTCCCTCCCCGTCTTCACACACAATCTCTTGTATTCCAGACTGGCCTTACACTTGCTATGTAGCTGAGGATGACCTTACCCTTCAGATACTCCCACCTTCATGGGTGAGTGCTGGGACCACAGGCATGCACCATCAGACAGTCCCCGTCTGTGCTGTGTTGGGGACTGAACCCAGAACTTTGTTCATGCTAACAAGCACTTTGCCAACTGAGTTACATTGCTAGCATGTATCTGTATGTGTGTGTATATAAATACATGTGTGTATAAATACATATATGCATATTTATACACACATATAAATAATTCTTTGATATTGCATACAATGTATTTTTATCATATTCACCCCCAATTCCTCCCAGATACACCCCTATTTTGGGTCCTTCTCTCTTTTTAAAAATAAGTCATGGACTCCAATTTGTGCTGCCAATATACTCCTGGGTGTGAGGCCATCCATTAGATTTTGGCTGACCTATCAAGAGTCATACCCTTAAAGAAAATTGACTCTCCAACCCCAGAAGCTTCAGTTAGGGGTGGGGGCTTATGAACCACTTGCCACTTCATGCTGGAATATTGTGTGAGATATTCTAGAGTACTGTATGAAAACATTGGCAATCACGTGACAGCTAGTTTAGCTGAGCTTGACATGTGGGGACCTATTTGTCATTGCCTTCTCAGTAATCCTTTAAACAATTCAGAGAATCAGTCTATTAAAAATATTGAAGTAAAAGAAAAAGCCATCACTGCTTTAAAAGTACAAAATATCTAAACAGGAGGCTGGAGAGGCAGCTCAGAGGTTAAGAACACTGGCTGCGCTTCCAGAGGCTTAATCTTCTTCAGGCAGCTGTGGAAACCGAGTTTCCGAGTGCAGAGCTCCCTTCCTCCCTGACCTCCGACTTTTACAATCTTTCTGCCTGCCCTTCCATGATGTCCCTGAGCCATGGGAGGGTGGGAGGGCGGGTATGACACAGACATCCCACTCCTGGCTGAACACTCTGCTAACCCTATTCTCTGCACTTTGACCAGTTGTGAGTTTCTGCACTAATCACTATGCACTGTACAAAGACTCTTCTCTGATGAGGTCTGAGAGTTGCACAAATCTACAGGTAGAGAGATGCAAATTTACCTTGTCAATTTAGCAGAATAATAGTAAGCTTACCCCTGGGACTTGTGAAAGTCCCAGCGATGGTCCTTGGTCAGATTTACAGTACCAAGCAGACACACAGGTGAACACACACACAGGCACACACACACACACACATACACACACACACACACACACACACACACACACACACACACACACACACATACACCCCTATGTATTTTCTCTGAACTAGGTACAGATTGAAAAATGACAACAGCACAAACATGATTTTATGAATTGTTTTTCCATCAGCACAGCAGCTGCACCAGAATCGACTGCTGTTTCAGCTAGCAACTGCATCTCCACAGTTACTGGCCCGCTTCTCAGGCAGTGGCCCTGTGGGACTTTTACCTCCCTCTGGATCTGCTTCCTGCCACTGCCACCAAATGTAGTTTTAAACTAAATCTCTATTGGTCTATTTATCAGTAGGACTCAGGAGTCAGAGGCTGAGGTGAAAACCTGCTAGCTCAGAGAGGTTGAGGAGCAACTAGCTGACCTCCCCTCTTCACCAGTGTCTCAGAAAGAGAGCATCCTTCTGCTCTGCCAAACCAAAAAAGGCCTCCACTCTCATAGTCCTTCCTTACTACTTCCTGTGCATTTCTCTATCCATCTGCCAGACTCCCTCTGACTCTGACTCTCTATGATTACTTTCTGTTAACTAGTTGCTGGCTCTGCTTCCTGACCCAAGGTTTATTTTATTTAATTAATGCAAATTCAGGGTTCATAGTGTGATTGAATATTCTGCAGCAATGAATTAGTTTTGTTAGACCTTAAAAATAGCATAGTGTGTTATTAAATATGAGGAACAAATGGAGCTTCCCCGTGGACCCTAGCTGACAGCACCTAATCATAGTGATGTGACCTGGGAAGGCCAGCATCCCTGCTGCAGTCTGTACCAGGCTTTTTCTTTTGGACCACCAGCTCCCAGATCATACCATACCTCTTATTAGTTATGAAAGCTCAGCCTGAGCTTATGCTCATTTCTAGCTAGCTTTTTTTTCTTTAACTTAAATTAATCTGTTTCTCTTCATCTATGTTTTGCCTCAGAGATTTTTATCTTTCTTTCTGTATGCCCTGCTCTGTGTATGCTAGCTGGCAGCTGCCTGGCTGGCCCTGGGCATTTCCCTTATTCTCTCTTTTCTTTTTCTCTCATTCTCTGGATTTCTCCTCCTACTTACTCTCTCTGCCTGCCAGCCCCATCTATCCTTTCTCTGCTTAGCTATTGACCATTCAGCTTTTTATTAGACCAATCAGGTGCTTTAGGCAGGCAAGGTGAAATAGCAGCACATCTTTACATCATTAAAGAAATGCAGCAGAAACAAATGTAACACATCTGTACATCCTTAACAAAGGCTGCAGAAACAAATGTAGCACACCTTTACACAGTTAAAATAATATTTCACAACAGCAGTCTTCCTGCCAGAAGCACACAGCTGCCTCTCACCCTCAGGAGCCACAGAGGGACTCATTCTGAGAGTCTGCACAAGCATCCAGCCTGTGCTCTTCAAAATGCCAGTGCCAAGGAAAGATCAAAATGAGAAGCACTGAAAGGCTGAGAGTGGTTCCAGATTAAAGGAGTGATGAGACATGAGAAGGGAATATACCCTGTGGTCTTGCATTCCCAATCCTCAGGATAAGTGCTGTAAATAACACCACCTGGGGAGGGATGAAATCTGACCTCAGTTGTAACTTAAACAGGATCACCACAGGGATTACTTTCCTGAGCCTGAGATTTCCCAGAGTTGTATGAGAACATGCCTTTGGGGGAATGTGTACATAGAGCTATTTGGTTACATTCTTAAATAGCCAGGTGTGGCACATGCCTTTAATTCTATCACTCAGGAAACAGAGGCAGGAGAATCTCTGTGAGTTTGAGGCCAGCCTGGTCTACAATAGTGGGTTCCAGACCAGCTAGTGCTACACAGTGAAACCCTGTCTCAAAAAAAAAAGTAAACAAACAATAGTAAAACAGAAACACACACATGTACAAGAACACATGCAGCAGAGCCTCGCAGGTCTTAGTGCCATTTAAAAAATGGAGATGAAAATCATGTAACAAAATCATCCATTTAAAGTGTACAGCTCCTAGACAGGGGAGATGGCTCAGCAGTTAAGAGCACCACCTGCTCTTGGTGAGGACCCAGGTGGTTCCCAGCATCCCACACGGTGACTCACAACTGTCTACAATTCCAGTTCCACGGGATCCCTCTTCTGGCCTCTATGGCTCCAGCCAGGCACATGGACACCCACACATGCATACACATGTAGCAAGACACATACACAAAATAAAATGAGTAATTCCTTTAAAATCGTGCACAGTGCTGTGGCATTTGACATGTTTGTAATGTTATATGGCCACTACCTCTATTTATTCCAAAGGATTTTCACCACCTCAGAAACAAACCAACCAACAAACTCCTATCCTTGGAACAACCACTTTCCATTTTCTTTTCTGACAAGTCCCTAGCAACCACTAACCTACTTTCATTTGTATAGATTTAACTACTTTGTATCTGGCTCCGTCCTCTCCCCTCCCCTCCCTTCCCCTCCCCTTCTCTCCCCTGCCATGCCCCCCTCTCTCTCTCTCTCTCTCTCTCTCTCTCTCTCTCTCTCTCTCTCTCCCTTCCCTTCTTTTTTGAGGTTGGGTCAGTTTAGCCCTGGCTGGCCTGGAACTAGCAGCAATCTTCCTGACTCACCCTAAGTGCTGGAATTACAGGCATATGCCACTATGCCCCAGCTTGGGTTCTTTAGTACAATGTATTTTTTGTTTGTTTGTTTTTGTTTTTGTTTTTTTAAGACAGGGTTTCTCTGTGTAGTTTTGGTGCCTGTCCTGGATCTCGCTCTGTAGACCAGGCTGGCCTTGAACTCACAGAGATCCGCATGGCTCTGCCTCCCCAGTGCTGGGATTAAAGGCATGCACCTCCGCTGCCTGGCCAGTACAATGTATTTTTTAAATAATTACATTGTTTATTTAGTGTGTGTTTGAGGGGCATGTATAAGCCACTGCCTGTGCAGAGGTCAGAGGACAACCGTGGGAGGTGACTTTTTCATTTCATCACGTGAGTCCCAGACAGATGACAAGCCCCTTTTCCTGACGAGCGGTCTCCTCAGCTCAACATAAGGTTTTAAAAATTCATCCTCATTGTAGCGTATGTCAGCCTTGTCCTTTTAAATAACTGAATAATGTTTTACTGCATGGAGGACCTATTTCATTTTTCGGTTTGTTGATGGACACAGGAGGTTTCTGCTCCTGGCTATCGCTATGCTGGACATATAAATGTACAGAGTACAGCAACTTGCTCGTATGCCTGTTTTCAGTTTTATTGGGTGTGTACCTGGAAATGGAAGTATTGTGTCATTTGGTAAATTCATATTTAACTTCGAAAGAAGCTAACCAATTGTTCCTCAAAGTGGCCACATTAGTTTCCCAATTTTATGTTTTTATAAGTATTCTCAAAGCTTGATAGTAGCTCAAAAAGTAATTAAAAAGTACCCCTTGCATCTGGGCAGAAGGGCAGGGCAGCCTCATCCCAGGAGAGTGGGGCAAGATGACAGGTGCTTGGTTATCCACAGGGGCAGATGCATGTGGGGATGGGAAAGCTTGGAATGGAGGCATGGCTGCTTGCTGGGAAGTCCAGAGGGGAAAGTGTGAGGGTCATGCTGGTGGAAAGTGCCTCTAGAACATTCCATGACTGAGGGTCAGTCCCTGACAGGGAAGAGAGGCATTCTTTCCTCCTCTGTGGGTGTCACTAGGAGATTTCTGGCTACAGGGTCCACTTACTAGCTACGTGCAGGAATAACCATGGGCAGGGAACTGTGTGCTGTGAATGAGTACCATGGGAAACAGA
>CABHPR010132326.1:57051-70078 GCA_902168415.1 Peromyscus melanophrys | reverse complement strand
TGTGTGTGTGTGTGTGTGTGTGTGTGTGTGTGTGTGTGTGTGTGTGTTATCAGCTTGCTGTTTCTTACTCTTCGTTAAAAAAGAATAGTATAACTAAAGGGGAGCAGGAAGGAGACTAGCAACCTCCCAGACCAGTCATCCAGTGGGTCCTCTTATGGATAGTGAGTATTTATTCACTACATTCTAACGGGCCATTATTCTTGGGGGTAATTCATTTTATAAACTGCCTCTGGGCACATTTTCATTGTCAACAAACCCATAACAGCTTGCTGAGGGCCATGCTGGTTGTGAAGGTGTGGGGTGCATGTGTGTTAGAACTGCCCCCCTTTTATGTCTCCTAAAGTGTGACCGTTTCCCTCTCTTTCAAGCCATGCACAATTGGACACAGACCTCACGAGACTGCGCTGGCTGAACCACAGCAGGAATTCATCCACATCTGACTAAACAAGATGACTGCTTTGTCACTCTCATGGCTTGGAACTAACTTTTGTTTTACTGGCTTGCTTTGCAGAAGGAAGACACTTAGGCCATAACACCTGCAATGTGGGCAGGCAGGCTAGTTAGGCAGGAAGGTGAGATGTAAGAGTGCTCATTGAAAGCGTGGTTTGTTGGTTGTGTTGGGAACCCAGAGCCTCCTGCATGCTAAGCAAGTGCTCTCCCATTGGACATTATCAAACTCCAGAATGTATTTTTAAACAAATCACAAGGACATTTAGCTTTATCAAGACCAAAGGATGTCATGGAAAGCTCCTTGTCACCCTCTTCCACAGTGAAGCAGAGAAACTGAGCAAATGCACAGATGGCCACACAGATGGTCAGTGGCTGTGTGGGAGGGGGTGCCGGGTCTGGGGGTTCTAATAAAAACCAACTATGGGTTTGGCCATTATGGGCAGAAACTCACCCTCTGAGGGGAAAACATTTCACATCACAGCTTGTGTATACACAACAGTCCTGGGCTCCGGACCTCAAATGAATGAGTACAGAAGAGGGGAAAGAGAATGCCTCAGGGATGGGGAGTAAAGGGCAGTGAAGAGTTGGGATGAGTGAAGGACTGAAGGGGCTTTCCCAAAAGTGCAAATCTGAGATGCTGAAGTCATTGCAGCCAGTGTTAGCATCTCGTTGCTGACAAATAAAATTTATAAATGACTTCTAAAACTGCTTCCTCCAGCAACAAGAGCTGTTATTGTCACATTGATTTGAAAATTAAATGCTATAGAATTTTCTTGCTTTAATGAGAAGGCAGATCCAAGTGGTAAACAAAGTAATGATTAAAGCAATTAGGAGAATAAAAATGAGAACTAATGCAACAATACTCCTAATCCTTAACCCAAATAGGCAGCTTTGGCTGGCATACCAAGAAGATGTATGCTCACGTCCAGATGAAATTATTGAGAAGCACTAGCCTCTGTGAATATGCTGCCCTCTGGTAAGACTGGGAAAAGTCAATTAGCAACGTCACTTGCTAAAAAATCTGCCTGCACCTGGTTCTCATTTGTTCTCCAGCTGAGAAACCAAAGACCACTTTTTATTGCTTGTGGTCAAAGAGCAAGTTCACCTCACCATGGGATGATCAAATGGTCAGACTCCTCCAGTCTGAGAGGGTTTGCCTTTCACTTTCAACTTGTTCAATCATCATTAGCTCTGAAAATTGTCACATTCCATTTGTGCAATGAAAACTTCACCACTGGTGACCGTCTGGGTGAAGTTTTTGTAGGTGAGGCCCTAAATCTTGTAGAGCACCTCGCACATTCTCAAGGTCATTTGCCTTGTTTAACGACAGTTGCCGACCATCCTGACAGTCAGCCTGGGACCCAACACCGGCAACTCTGAAGAGCCTTCTGTACGTGCTACACTCTCTGAGATGGGAAAGGATGATGGTGTGTTATTAGAAACTACAGTGTGAGCATATGAACACACACCAACAGCCTTCTCTCTTCTGGATTTTTGCCAATCTGAAGATCTCGGTAAAGAGGACCATTGGGAAGGATCCATTTAAAAGCCCATTTTCCTCACCCTGGGGAGCCAGCTTCCCTGGATAGGCTGCAATGGCACACTAGGGAGATTCCAAAAGTTTCTGGAAAGGAGAAATAGACTTCTTTTTTCTTTTGCTATTGGGCTTGGGAAATTTTTGTGTTCTCTGTTTATTTATTTTTATTTTTTATTTTATTTTATTTTTTTTTTGGTTTTTCGAGACAGGGTTTCTCTGTGTAGCTTTGCGCCTTTCCTGGAACTCACTTGGTAGCCCAGGCTGGCCTTGAACTCACAGAGATCCACCAGGCTCTGCCTCCCAAGTGCTGGGATTAAAGGCGTGCGCCACCACCGCCTGGCGTGTTCTCTGTTTATTATTTCACTGTATCTGTCTCTCTGCAGAGGGGCTCTGACATGTTAGGGTCCTGAGAACCTGGTACAGGGCCAGATCCTGACAGGCAATCTACAAATATAAATTTCTTAAAGTGGCTGTCCAGTGGAAAGATGGCTAAATAAAGAGGTCACTTGCTGCAGCCTTCACAAAAGCAGAGTCTGCTGGGGCAAGCCAGATGAATGTTGTACCACTCGGGAAGTAAGTCACAGATCAGACCAGTTCCATTATAGGGCCTGGTTAAAGTTTCAAGGTCAAGACCACAAGAACATACACACAGAGCTTTCAGAGTCTCAACATCAGCATCCACTACCTGGTCTCCAGGAAGGGCCTCTGGATTTCCGGTTCTAGTTCAGGCTGCATTTTCCTGGGGACAGCCTTGACACAGACACGATTCTCAGCACACCTGTGCTACGATCACTGCCTCATAAGGCATTAAAATATTTATTGTTGCCCAAACTGGGCACTTTAACTGACTAGCAGGATTCAGAGGTAGGAGAAAGGGCAGAAATACCCTAATAATCACTCTCCTCAAATGAGTCTAAGACCAGCCCAGTCCCTCGGTCTCAAGGAAAACCCAGTGCATCTTAAAACATAAAGGAAAACATCCTGCTATTTTGGCGACTGAATTGACAGTGTCATCTTTTACAAACAGAAATCCCAGTGCAAGACAATTCACTGAAAAGCATCAGAAGACTTTTGTTCATTCAAATATTTTCATGTTTCCTGATTCTAAGTGTTTTATACTCAGTGATTGTTTAGTCCTTATAGTGGTTCCAAGAGGTGAGATGACTTACCCCGGTGACAGAACCCAGGAAGTCTGGGTCTAATCCACAGTGCTACACAGCTATCCTTTCTCCAGAAGACCTCTAGGATGCACAACCCAAATGCCCCTTGACGTGTTGCTTCAAGTTGGGTAGGTGGTATGAGGAGAGGGGTTTGATATGTACGTTCATATCAAAGGAGTGAACAAATGGAGATCCTGTCTCTAAACTTCCCCTTTCTCCTTACACTGAATTCTTCTTTTTCCTGTTTCCACCCTTGTGGAGGTCACTCTTCTGCTGCTGGCTCCTGAGTAAGATGGTAAGTTGTCCCTCTTGGCACCTGTCTGCTTCTCTCTCTCTCTCTCTCTCTCTCTCTCTCTCTCTCTCTCTCTCTCTCTCTCTCTCTCTCAGAGCTATTGCTGTGCTTCAGTGCGGCTCTACAGGGCCTGTGACTGGATGTAAAAGCAGGCATCACTGGCTCATTCCATCTAGGTTTTCAGGACGGGCTCCACTTACTGACCTCCACTAGCGGCCTGGGTTTGCGCTCCACTGCAAACCTGAAGTGGCAGAGTTCACAGTAGCTGGTATTGGAGGATGACAGCCAATGCTCCAGGCAGCTCCGGTGGATTGTCCCCAAGGTCCCGGTGCACTCACACGGAGAGAGCAAATCCTCTTGGCTGCTGCCCTCATGGCAGATCCTGCACATTGGCCGGTCATTGAAGGGGCTGCAAGAGAAGGAGGGGCACCTGCTGGTCACCGAGTGACAACCCACCGCCCCGGGGAGGGCCCTTGATCGGCATCGTTTGGGCCCTCCCCAGGGGCAGCTGCTCAGAATACAAACTGCATTAAACTCCCCTCCTTACAGATATATGTGTGCATGAATGTATTTCCTCTGGACACTGCGGACTCATGATGTCTTTTTGTGTGTGGTGTCAGAAGCCCCTGAGTCTTAAAGACTCGACCTGTTAATTTGTTGAATAGATGAATTATGGTGTGTTCATTTCTATCATTTTTCTTCCTTTATTTGTTGAAATACTTTTAAGTATAAACATTACCTTCTACATGGTTACCTAGTGATGCGGTTTGGATAGGAATGTTAGGATTTATAATTGTTTTATTAGTGCTTGTTTTGAAAAATAAAGATTTGGTCCTTTTGCATCTTCAAAGTGATGAAAGACTTGGTATCTCTGTGAGTTGGTAGGTTTAAATATGCCTATGTGTTTTAATAATTTATCATTTTTTGCATGTATATGTATGTATATATTTCCATGTGTATGGGTACATGCATACATAGGCACACATTCACATGTGTATATGCTAGGGGCCAGAAGTTGATGCTGGGTGTCATTATGGATGTTGCTCTCCATCTTATGTATTAAGGCAGGGTAGGGTCTCTCTTGAACTCAGATCTAGCAAATAGATAAACTAGTTTGTTTAGACAGCCAGCTTGCTCCAGAGAGTCCCCTGTCCCCACCTCACAAGTGCTGGGATTACATGTGAGCAGGCACATCTGCTTGGCTGTGATGTGGATGTTGGGGATCCAAACTCTGGTCCACATGCTTGTGTGGCAAGTGGACTGAGCCATCTTATCCCCTAAGCTATCTCCCAGACCGCTTCTTCCTTTTCTATATTTTCCAGCCCATAATTTGTCTTGAACACAGAAAAAAGTTCAGGCAAACTACCAATCAAAAAAATAAAATTATGGGCTGGAGGGATGCCTCCATGGTTAAGTCCACTTGTTCTTGCAGAAGACATGGGTTCAATTCCTAGAACCCACATGATGGCTCACAACCATCTGCAACTCCAGTTCCAGGGGATTTGACATTCTCTTTGGACCTCTGCAGGCACCAGCCACACGTGGTGCATGTACACACATGTACATGCAGACAAAACACTCACACATGTAAAATACAATAAACCTACAAAAATCATTCATCACCATTAAGAACAAATTCTTTTAAAATGCTTTTTAGAGCCAGGTGGTGGTGGCACATGCCTGTTGTCCCAGCATTTAGGAGATAGAGACAGGTGGATCTCTGTGAATTCGAGGCCAGCCTGGTTTACAAAGCGAGTTCCAGGACCACCAGAGCTGTTACAAAGAAAAACCCTGTCTTGAAAAACCAAAACCAAACAGCAAAAAAAAAAAAAAAAAAAAAAAAAAAAAAAAAAAAAAAAAAAAAAAGCACAACAAAAACGAAAAAACTTCTTGGATTATGTTTTGCCGGCATGTATGTATGTGTGTCACGTGCATGCCTGGTGCCCACAGAAGAAGAGGGCATTGGATCCATGGAACTGGAGTTATGGATGATTCTGAGGCACCACGAGGTTGCCAGGAACTGAACCTGGGTCCTCTGCAAGAGCACTGAGTGTTTTTAACAGCTGAGTCATCTCTCCAGCCCCAAGAACAAGTTCTTTTGAAATGACATCAATTGCAGTTTCTAGACAAACAGCATTGTTTGAGTCAGATGAAGGTATTTGCAAGGTTCCCTTCATTTCTCTTTTCAATACCACAGGAGGGCGAGCGGGGAAGTAAACTGGTAACCGACTCTGAAGCTGCAGCTTGAGCTGGGCACAGAGCTGAGGTGTGGATGGTCCTTTGACCTTATGGAGATATTCCCTGGGATGCACGTGAGTGGTGAATACATCCTACTGAGGTGGCCTCTAGAGTTCTGCATTCAAGTGGAAAAGCCACTCCCTCATATTTCTTGAAGAGGGCATGGCACCATCCATGGGTCCCAGCTCTGCCATCTGGCTGCCTGGGCTCAAACCCAAGCTCAGGGGCTTCTTTGTCAGCTAGCTGTGAACAAGGAACTTCATCTCCCCATACCTTAGTCTCCTGATCTCTAACAGGCTCAGCAGTGGACCTTCTGTACTGACTATGAGGATTGAGAAAAGTTGGTCTAGGGCAGAGGCTTAGCTCTAAAGGGCCTACTTAACACTAGCTACTGTTACTTGCAGAATGACTCAGGCTCAGGAAAATCAAGCCACACAGCCCTCACCATGTGAGCCTAACGGAAATATCAAATTAAGATGGCTTCCTTTTCCAACCAGAGGGGCCAACTGCCTCTATGACTGGCATTTTAAAAGAATTTTTTGCTTTCTTTCTCCCATGTTCTCCAGACATGATGGTAACCTATGCCCCATTACCTTTTAATGCTACCTCTAATCCAAATGGAAGCAGCCATGGAAACACTACTGATCCCCAAAGGCCTTTCTGGGAAGGATCCTGAGAATGAATGAAAGGTAGAGGTGGGCAGGATCATCCTTTCACTTGCCCAAGAGACCCATCCATGCTCTGGGGAGAGGAAGGTGACAGTTGGCTTTTGTCTCTTGGCCTCCTTTGTTCACTTTGAGTCTTAAGTGGGAAAACTGTAGCGTTTTGGTGTACAGTGCTGTGTGGCCCAGGAGTAGTACACACACACACACACACACACACACACACACACACACACACACACCCCTCAGTTACATCACCCAGCCTCCCCTTCTTGAGCAAGCAAGGTGACTGATGCCTGTTAGAATGACTGGTGCATACACTGCCATCCATCCTTGATTCCCAGAGGGCCAGTGACATTTACCACCTCTTTATATTCTGAGCCCTAACCAATTGCTGGAAATTCTCCAAGAAGTGGAAAACATACACTACATATTTTTCTTCCTGTCTTCTGTGACAGCCACACATATTTTAAAGATTGATTTTTATTATTTTTAATAGTGTGTGTGTGTGTGTGTGTGTGTGTGTGTGTGTGTGTGTGTATGCACATGAGTACACTTTCCTAGGGAGGCCAAAGGTGTCAGCCCCCTGCCTCCAAACTGGAATTATAGGAGGTTGTGAGCGGCCTGGTATGAGTGCTAGGAAACTAGAAGTTTTTTTCTTTCTGAAAAAAAAAACAAAAACAAAAAACAAAAAGCAAAAAACAAGTTTTTGTTTAACTAGAGAAGCCATGGTGCATGGTACAGGGAGCCTACAGCTCCGTCTGCCATGAGCACAGCAGCATAAGAGGAGACCTTAGGGACAAGGGACTGGCCTGAATAAGTGGTCTCCAGGCCGTTCAGGGCCCTCACTCTTCTTCACACGGGGAAATCAGTTGTGGTAGCAGTGCTTCACAGGTTGGAGTGTGCATGGAGAGGCAGGGAGGGGGCTGTAGAGTGTGAAGGGGAGGGTCACAGAGCAAACCCTACAAGGCAAAAGGAGACTCACCCAGAGAACAGCCCGGAGAGCACAGGCACTGGGGAACGCTAAGTGGCACGCACACTGGGAATGTTCCCTCCAAAGTCTTACCCACACAGCCAGGTATGGTGGCACATGCCTCTAAGCCCAGTATGCAAGAGGTGGAGACAGGACCAGGACTTGAAGGCCATCCTCAGCTACACAGCGAGTTTGAGGCTAGCCGAGGCTACTGCAGACCTTATTTCAATCCCACAAATCCAGTCACCTTGGCTCAGTCACCTAGAATCAGGTGACTTCTTCCTTCTGTCCTAACAAAGGGCTGGCTTTGTTAGCTGGGGACAAGAAGACAAAACTAGCCACAGCAGTGTCAAACTAACAGATGTAAAGCAAGCCACCCTACATCCTGTGGAAGCTCTTCTTTGCTTAGCTCTCTACGATGGCTTTAGGAGGAATGTGACAACAGGAATTTTAGCTTTATGCTCCTGCTGCTGTGGAAACAGCAACAACAGAACCTGAGTAGTCTTTTTTTTTCTTCCCCCGTCCAGTACCTCCCTTCCCTGACACAAAGACCTGAACACCAATTACACCCCCTTTAGCGTTCTCCACTTGACAAACAGCCCTTTGGATCAATTGCAGGCCCGTTTATTTGAACTGTGGCACTACCTCTGGGTGGCAAGAGTCCGCACTACTGTTGACAGCAGCTGCCCGTCCTTGGCTGAAACTTGCATGACATACTGTGGCTGCCCATTCACCAGGCTGCCACAATCCTCCACAGTTTTCACCACAGGCGCGGCGGAGCTGGTGCAGTCTGGCAAGACTTCGGGCAGGTGACTGCAGCGGCTGGTTGTCATGGCAACAGACAGCAATTACTCTGTTAATGGTTTCCACATTCATAGAGGATTTCCATCTAAGAGAGATCAGAAAACAGTTTACTTGGTTGGATGGTTAATGGAAAATGGAGAATTATGGGCCACCAACATCAGCATGTCATTATTTAATATAAATATTAGGGTAGCTTAGATGTGGCATTATTATCTTGTTACTGTTTAACACAAGCATACTTGCATACATTTGTACACACACACACATACACAGGCAATGAGAGTTACGAACACCTGCTTATGAACAAGACAGTAAGCATGTGTGTGTGTGCACACACACACACACACACATATTCAGGACCCCTGCTTTCCATGAGGGGACAGAATGATGGCTCCGAAGCCCAGATCTGAAGAGAAGATAAGCAATTCTCCCGCTCTGCACCAGAGATGCAATAAGTCTTTGTTGACACTCTCTAAAAGTTACTAGAATCATTATTAAAACTGCTCGCAACCATTTTTTTCTTGTAAGCAATTTATTCTCTATGCAGCTTTATTCAGAGACACTAAGATTAAAAACAGGGAGGAAAAAGGAAGGGAAAGCAAAGAATTTGGCAAACTTGCACATTCGGGGACATCATTCAATCACTTTCCACACTCTGCGGCATCTATGTCCTGTAATGCAGCGATCTACCTTACAAACCACAGATTAACTTCCTGGAAGAAACTAACCCAGCTGAGCCAGCCTCAAACAGTTGTTCAGGCAGTGATCAGTTTGGTGAACTGTTTTGTTTTGCAAATGGGTATTACGATAAATACATTAGCATTGGCTTTTTGTTTGTGTACCACTGGACAGCCAAAGCCGAACGCCTGAGTCAGGAGGAAACTTGCAGGATGCATTGCACCCAGAGGTGGCGGGACACAGGGCTGCCACCACCCACTGCACCCTTTCTGTCAGCCTGTTCACCTCCTGCCACATGGCTCAAGCTCAGTACATGCATGGGATTGGTTGACAGACGGAGCCCTTGTCAGCAAGCAGTCAGGGTCATCAAAGCTCCAATTCAGCTAATGCAAACCTTGTCTTTCCCCCTCCAACTCAGAAAAAGATACTTGGGGTTCCTCCAGGGGTGGTTTCTAGATACTTGTCTCTACTTATTATGTTTTACTTGATCCCCAAAGGTCTGGAAACCAGGATCTTTCCAACTTTCAGAATGATGTACATTAGGGCAAGAACACAGTGTTTTCAGATGTACTTGAGTGACAGTTGCCCTCCTGGCAGGCCCAGGTGTCACTATTTGAGACAAATGGTCACGATCCTTATCCTTGCTGCTGAGGTGTGTGTCTGGCTTCCTTTTTTCTTGTTGCTAGACTCCTCCCAGGGTGTGTGTGTGTGTGTGTGTGTGTGTGTGTGTGTGTGTGTGTGTGTTCCTGTCTAGCAGCCCTCTGGAATCTGTAATGGAGAAATGGCTGTGGATATCAATCCTTGGTCAGAGGGTGACGCAGGAACATGGGCAGTGGCTATCTATCCATGCCATTTTACAGCACTCAATATTGAAAATTCGAAGAAACAGATAGATAGTTGGTATAGAGTATAGTCTTGTTTTTCAAAAATAGGGTTTGTTGGGGTCTGAGGAGATAGCTCTGAGGATAAAGTGCTTGCTGTAGAAGTATGGAGACCAGGGTTCAGGCTCCCAGAACCCACATGCAAGCCTGGCAGATATGCTGGCTGTAATCCAGCACTCAGAACAGAATCAGAGGATCACTGGAGAAAGTTGCCTAGTTAGGTTGACAGGAATCAGTGAGCTCCAGGCTCAGAGAGAGACCCTGTCTCAATAGACAAAGTGGAGAGACTGAGGCATCAACTTTGGGCCTGTGTGACACACCCATGTGCACACCCCATATACGTGCCCATACATGTTGACATGCATACACATATAAAAATAGGTTTTGTTGCTTTACTTTCTATTATATATAATATATTCTAGAAAGCACGGAGAAACTCATTTATGATGCCACCACTCAGAACCACAGAACTCTTATGGGGCAGATAACTTTTTGTTTTGGAGGCTGAATTAGCAGTGTGGAGATTGCTTGTAGCAGAACCAGAGAGACTTTTTTTTCCTTTTAAATGGAGTTACAGTAGCTTTCAGGCCAATAAACAAAAGGATGTTAAAAGATGGTCCTCCTCTAAAACTGTGTATAACCCTCTCCTCCAGCCTACCCTGACAAAACCTCATTGACATGATTTTAAATTCTCATAATGCCTCACAGCCACAGAGTGCAGCTTCCTGGCACAGCTCTCTTGCTTCACAAAGCAGCCATAGATGAAGAGCCAGGGGTGTGTTGGCAGGAAAAGCAGACACAGTGACCTTCTGCTGCATGGAATCATTATGTCTGGGTGCACTCCGAGAGTCTATTTTTGGCTTTTGCATAACTCCAGCCCAGAGAGTGGAGCGCTCTCTCTCTATGCTCGATGAACTGGAAGGGAGCAGGGGGTGGTGCACAGTGGCCAGTGGGAGCCAGGGCTATCCCTAGTCAGGTTACCCACTTCAGGCATGGTCATTCACTAGTAACAGAATACGTTTTCCTCAAAGGAAGTAGTGACCTACATCCACAACAAAATGCCTTTAAAATATTCTAGAAGCAGTTTCTCTTGGACTTATTTCCATCTATGATTTAGCTTCTGAATGACACACTCCATTTCACTTCTCACAAGCAAAGGCATATTATAAAGCCACTTGATCAGTGGTGCCCTTTGTAGTGGGTTCTGGGCACTGAGTTCAACATGAAGGGACATGGGCACCTCTACCTTGCCTCTTCTTCAAGCAAGCCTTGGCTCCTTCTCATGTACCGTGTCTATAGGGGCATGCACCCCAGATCATCTAAGTTGTCACTGAGCTTAGGAGTAAGTTGAAGAGCTATTCCAATCTAGCACTCCTGGAAGAAAAAAATCAGCATGCCTGCTCTATGCCACTGAATACCTTTGAGAGCCAAAGACTGTCATGCTGGCCGAGAATCCCACTAGTCCTAAAAAGACTATTCTTTGGATTAAAACTGAGGTGGGAGGGATCATACAGAGCATGAATGTGCCTGATCACAGTGGAAATGGTTGAGTTGGTTCCAGCCCCAGATGAATGGATCCAATCACTCACTCATGCAGAGGAGGAGGGATGAGAGCGTGTTGTGCCCTGATCTCAGGAAGGAGTTGTGATGAAGCATGGATGGGCAGGAGTGGACCTGCAGGCTGTATGCACCAATTGGCATGCATATGTTGCACCTGGGGCAGTGACAAATGGCCCAGCGCATTGCCCTGTCTTGGTTGGAGCCTCTTGGGAAAACAGCAGGCTGTTGCCTTGGATGCTCAAAGGAGCCGAGCTGTGGGTTTGCAGCTTAGCACTGGTCTTCCACTGGCCTTTTTGCAAAATCTTAAGTGCCATTTGACTGCTTCCTTAGTAATGCTCATATACTTCTCTATGGGAAAGGAAAGTAGCTTCCCAGCCCATCTACGACTTTTCTTCTTTTACACTTCTACAGTGCCCGGAAAGTTGGGTGTGTGCAAACTTGAAGTTTCAAGCTGCACTGGAAGGAGGGGTCCTTTGCTGGCTGGGTTTGACACCTCACACAATCTCATTCTCAGGTTGAGAATAAAGGATGATTTGGTACTGGAAGAGTGGGTGTAGGTGGATAAGGGGGAGATAGTGAAAACGGATCAGGAGGCTAAATAAATGAAAGCCTGATTAGAGAATTGTTCAAATAAAAAGGCTTGTCTGTTAAAACTGTGACCCTTGCAGAGGACAGGTTTTACAAAAGCAGGAGCCCCAACCAGGCTGCAGCTAATCATCGCTGGGTTTCTGGAACAGTGTGCCACTGCTAAGTGATTTCCATGGGAACGTGGCTGGCATCATGAAGACACAGACTCAGGACATGGGGGAAGGGAAGGGAAGCCTTCAGAAAGCACATCCAGGTTCACCTCGACAACCCAGTGCCTCAGCCTCCAGAAAGCTCCATGAGGATCACAAAATAAAACACCCCTCCCCAACAACAAAAAAATCCCACTTCTGTTCTTAGAGGCCCAAGATTCACTGGGGTGTCCAATATGACATGATGTTACCTACAATGTGTTGGGCTGTATTCATAGCTTTCTGGGGCACATGTGGCCTGGGTAACAGGTTGCACATACCCGGGGTGCACCACTCACTAGGATAAATGATGAGGACAAGACAGCCTTTCAGACTTCTCTGAGCTCTCCTGAATATCTGAACTTTGAGGCTTCATGTTTCCTGAGCTACCTTACCTGGTGGTTGTGAGGCCTGGAAGTAATTAGTCAGTTTTCCATTGCTATAACACAATACTTGAGGTTGGGTAGCTTGTAAGGAAAAGAAGCTTATGACACTCATAGTTTGGAAGCTAAAACTCCAACAGCATGGCTCTAATGGAAATAAGGGCCTCCCTGACTGCATGACATCATGGTGGACAGTATCGTGGTGGAGGTTTTCTAAGAGGAGAGAGCACATGAGGAGATAGCAAACTTCAGATCTTTCACAGGGTACATGCTTTTTAAACACCAAGCAAAAATCCTTGCACTCAGAGTGGGGACTCGGCTCAGAGGGTACAAGTGCTTGCTAAGCAACCCTGATGGCCTGATCTCAGACCCCACATAAAAACCTCGATGCAGTGATGCGTCTATAGTCACATCACTATTCTGGAAGATGGGAGACAGGAAGGAGACTTGCCCAGAAGCTCCGAAGCCATCTAGTCCTGGTGTATATGTAGTAACATAAATAACAAGAGATCTCAAACAAGGTGGAAGGAGAAACTGACTTCTGTGTGACCTCCACACGTGTGCAGTGTGGCACACATGTGCCTGTACACACACACACACACACACACACACACACACACACACACACACACA
>CABHPR010132326.1:9577-52474 GCA_902168415.1 Peromyscus melanophrys | reverse complement strand
GTGTGTGTGTGTGTGTGTGTGTGTGTGTGTGTGTGTGTGTGTGTGTGTATGCACCACGGCATCTGCTTTGACAGCTTTTATAAACATAAGTAAAAATCACAGAAATACCTCAGGGAATTGCTTTTCTTGGTCATAGACACTGCTCTCTGCATCTGCTCTCCTTATCCCCAAATTCACCAGTACTCTTTTGAAGGGCAGGTGGGGTTTTGCTATGTATCTCAGGCTGATCTCAAACTCATGATCCTCCTGCCTTACCTATCTAGTGTTGGGACTGTGGGCATGTGCCTCACATCAGCTGGACTCATAGACTCTTTCCTATTGGTTCCTTAAAATGGCTTCATTTTTTTTTTAAAAAAATAAGATAAAAACAAGCTCAAAGTGAAGTAGCATGCAGCCAAAGGATGCAGCCACCTGAGGACACTTCATCACAGTCATTTTGGTTTGCATCCTGGATTCTTGTGAACCATGAAATTGGCCAATGCAATCTCTTCCTTGACTTTGGAACTTATTTCATGCCCACCTCAGTGCAAAGCATTTGCAAATCTTTTCACAGAATCTCGGCACCCTTCTTCCTACATGAGCTCGTCAGCTTCTCTGCCCTGTACTTGCGCCTTTGCTGGCACCCGCCTAGCTCTCCTGCATGCCATCCCTTGACCCTGGAGCTGGCAGCAGTTCCCTGTACCTCTCTTATTCCGCACCTCTGGGGGGCTGGCTCCACCTGGTCTTTTTCCATGTGAGGATGGCTCTGCATTCTCCCAGATCTTCCACAGAAGTCACCCACTGGATTCTGGTAGAAGTGCCCTAGTGCATGGTCGGCTTACACAGAGGGCTGTCCCCCACCAGAAGATCCCCCAGAGCCCTTCAGTTCCACAGAGGAAAGGTCCTGAGTCAAACATCTGGTCTGGCCCTTTCACTGTCTATTCAGCCCTATCAAAATTAATGACTAAGGCTTCTTAACTCAATTCACCCTGTTTGACAGAAAGAGAAATAACTTTATATTGATATTGAATTACATAATCATTCCAAACAAAACAACTAAATAATGCACAGAGGCCCACATTTAAAAATTTGTATCCAGTATTCTTTCAAAGTAGACAGAAAAATCACATTATTAATGGCAACAGTGTGAGCATATTTTTTTACGTTCATAACACTATTCATTTTCCTTTTTCTAAGTGCTTAATAAATACTGCAGGTCTTTACTGCCTTCTAGGGTGAAAATAACAGCCATGCCCCCACAGAGCTCATTCATTTGCTTTATGGGCTAAAAAAAAAAAATCTCTGGTGTGTCACAAATTAACACAATGTTCCTGAGGACAGTGTTTTATTCTTGAGTCTCCAATTTCACTAATAAATGTGAAAAACACATGTAGTCAGATAAACCTCCAGGGAGCAGCCACTGCAGATGCTGAAGATTGGAAAGTTATTCCAGCTAAGATCAGCAATAACACCCGAGACAGGTTCCCAAACTCTGCTCCAGCTGCCTGGTGTAACACGACGCACTGCTTTGTAGTAATGACCCCCAGAATGAAGAGTTTATTTCAATTTATTTTTAATAAAGGTAATTAAAAACAATAAGGATATAATATCTCCTAATCATTAGATAATAACCTTCACCAAAGTCATAGGTCCTAATTTGTCTATAGGCAATGTGACCCCAACTGTTGTCCCTGAGAAATAGTTCAAGTTTTTTTTTAAACACCATACAAAGGGAGCATTACAGCAGACCCGTAGATACCTCATCATTTCAGTGTAGGAAGTAATCAGAACTCTGCAACTCGCCTTTTGCTTTCCCTCCCTCCTCCTCTCCCTCTCTCCCTTCTTCCTATTACGTCATAGCAAACCCCAGAAGTCATGCCATCTCACTTCCACATCCTTCAGTATGCTTCTAAAAATACAAGCATTTCTTACTTCAGCCCAAAGTAATGATACCTAACAAACTTGATAATAAATTTGCTGTTATGTAATATTCATATCATGTTCAAATTTCTCCAACTGCCTTGAAAACAATCCCTTTATGACAGGTTTTAAAAAAACGATTCAAACGAGTTCTACAAATCAACTTGTGTGTGTTTGTTTATTTGCCATGGCAAGCATGGGAGGTCAGAGGACAACCCGCAAAAGACAGCTCCCTCCGCTCACCATGGGGGTCCCGACAACTGAACTCAGACTGTTAAGCTTGGTGGCAAATGTCTCCTGCCCCTGTGTCATCTCACTGTCCCCTTCTTCCCTTTGCTGCAAGTTTATACATGCTGTCTCCAAAGTCCTAGCTCAAATTACACTTTATTTCTGCTTTGTCTTGTGGTATCTTTGACTTGTTCTAGCCCCTTTATTTTCTGGAAACACATGGCTCAGCTTAGCTTCAGTTGATAAGAGCTCATGATGGTATTGTGTAGTTTGTGGTATATCACACCAGGAGGCCAACTTTTAGTGAGTCCAAAAAAGTTCCCAGTTTGGGCATTTCTTTAAAGATTTAGTGGTTGTATGCGTTAGTGACGTGTACCACCTGAGTTATTTCAATTGTGGACTATGGAAAGACTCGGCCCCCCCTTCCCCCCAGTTATAGGTCCCTTTCCCACTTAGTAGTTGGAATTCTTTTGCAACAAAGAACTCTTCTTCATCAACCAATGTGACATAAATATCCTGAATTGCAATTTATACACAGAAGGCAGAGTCTTGTTCAATTCTTTCCCATGACTACCAATCTTCAAAGTGAAGAATGGGTGTCTTCCTATAGGAATTGGTGACATCCTATAGTAACTGAGTCATTTTGCTTTGTTTATATATATTTTTTTGAGACAGGTTTCTCTGTGTTGCTTTGGAGCCTGTTCTGGAACTCACTCTGTAGACCAGGCTGGCCTCGAACTCACAGAGATCCGCTTGCCTCTGACTCCCGAGTGCTGGGATTAAAGGTGTGTGCCACCAAGGCCCGGCTTGTTTATATTACTCTTAAAGGGCTCATTTGTCTCCAGTGAAATAAAGAATCGGGTCATTACATGACAAGATCTTCGTTTTGAATCAAAAGCACTAGAGGCTTGCTGAGCGAGTCTGATAACCTCGACCCCATGTAAAAGCCAGCGTGTCTGAATTCCAGCACTCTTACTGTGAGGAGGAAGGTGGAGCCAGGAGAGCCCCCAGAAACTCTAAAGCCGGCTCGTGGAGCACGCGACACGGTTCAAATAAAACTGCCTCAAACAAGGTGGCAGACAAGGACTGACACCCAAGGTTGTCTTCTGACCTCCACACAAATGCCAAGGCATGTGCATGCCTTCATACAGAAACACACACACATGTGAACAAACAAACATTTCAATGAGGAGAATCAGACTTGTGGCTTCATGGATGTAAAATAAACTGGGGGCCTGGTCTCACCATACCATAGCATTCTAGGTTGGAGGGCTAGATATGGTTTCCTGCACCTGCTTTGCCATCCAAGACTCTTTTCCTTGGGGTTGGTGTTGTCTTCTCTCAGGCCCCAAATTCTTTGTACACAGGGGCCTTCTGAATTTACTTTTTCCTCAGGAATAGGGAGACCAACTCTAGAATAGCTTTTCTTTTGCTTGCTGCTCTACATATCAATGGTGTCTCTTGCTCCCGAAGGCCCGTAATCTCAGATTATTTATTATATATACCTGGAGGCACTCCAAGCCCACGGATAGCACTGGCAGAGGGATTAGTGGAGGCCACTTTGCTGGAGTGTTTAGACTTTGTGATCCTGCCCAATGAAGCTTGCAGGTGGCTGTACCCTGGCCAGTGCCATGCTGGTTAACACATTGACATGCTGGGCAAGCTTCCACCAGGGGAAAAAATCTGCACATGTATGAGAAGCATTTCCCTTTTCTTCTAATAAGGGTAAAAATGCCTAGATACTTCATAGGTACTCCCCACAGAAGCATCCATAATTCTTTTTAAACCACAGTTGACAAGTGTCTGTAAGGCAGGAACCCAGGATCTTTCTTTTCTGTTCTCTTAGAGCAGGCATATATATTTGCCTATTATCTCCTTGTTTTACTGATGGGGCATCTGTCAGTTAGACATTAAGACAGAGTGATACCGGGAAGATAATACGCTGGCTCTGTCCGCACAGTTCAAGAAGCACGTATGAAGAGCGTGTGTTTTGGAAACCTAGACGCTCAAGTGCCCATCTGCATTTCCAGTTAGTTTGAACTGAGTGTAGACTAGCAAAGCAGTGGCAGGAGGAAGAAGAGGGGTGGGGTCAGAGGAAATCCCCCAAGGCCCTGCAGACACTATTGTGAGCACTGCTGCTCTAACGAGAGCAGCACATTAACATCTATTCCAAGGAGGCGAGGCAGGATGCAAGAGTGTTTTCCTAGTTTCAGTGGAATTTACGAAGAGCTGTTGAACCAAGTAGAGGCAAGATGCATCTTGCCTCTGTGAGCGAAGGCTGTGCACACATTATGAAAAGGCTGATGCCTCAGGAGTGAAGGAGAAGTGTGAACTTCAAATAAACTAACAAAAGCAGTCTGCTGCTGCTGAGAAGCGGTCTAGTGAATGGCTCTGATTGGAGAGTGATGCTGTACTTGAGTATTTGCATCTCCAGGTCTTGACTTCTTTACTGATGCAAATCAAAGCATATCATACATATGGACCTTCTATAAGGCTATGCTTATGCTACTATTAACCATAAACGCTTAAGCATCACAGATTTCACCACAGATCTTAGAGACTAATTGAAGGATCATCCCCATTGCAAAATTCCAATCTGGGCACGAGAGGAAGCAGGTGTCAGTGGTTATGTGGTTGGCATAGTCAACTTGACTAGCATAGAAACCAGAAACACCAGCTGTACCAGCAAGAAGAGTTACCTACCTACCTCCTTATCTTTCATATTTTGGACAGGGTTTTATTATGTAGCCCAGGACAGATTTGAACTCATGATCCTTCTTCCTCAGCTTCCAGAGTGCTGAAATTATAGGTGTGTGCCACCGCACCCAGGTACAATTTCCCTCTTTGAAACAGCAGGGAAAGGTTACCTGGTACAGTGATTTGACATGTGAGTCCTCAGGTTAGACACTTTGGGTTTGGGTCTCTTTGCTCTTCCATTTATCAGTTATTTCTCTGCAAGCTGGGGACAAAATGGTGGCCATCACATCTGTTTGAAGATGAAGTGAAATACTGTGTATGAAGTACCTAGCACAGAGGTTGGCACACAGCCAACCCTGTACAAGGGCCACCTAACATCAGATATCTCCGGGGATTCACTAGTCTTCAGTATGGCTGTTTGAGCCAACACACATATCCATCCTTTCTACGGACATTCATTAACAGGGAATGCAAAACAGTACTTTGGGAGGCAAAGTAGATAAATAGAAAAAATGTGGTTGGGAATGAGGCAAACAGGGCTTTTGCCACTAGGTAGTATGGCTCAATTATTTAACTCCTTCATGTATCTGAGAAAAAAGGAGAATGTCCTTGCCACGAGTATTTAAAGGGCCTTACCTGAGTAGGTACAGGGTGAGTGATTGATCTCTTTAAGATTAGAATGGCTGAGAAACCTTGTTACTAGCTAGTATGATCTTGGGCTGGGGAGGACCAGCTAGAACATGCCAGGAAAACATCTGGGTAAGACCAAATGCACACATTGAGGCACATGAGAAACTTAAGGCCATTGGGTGTTACTGGAAGATGAGATGTGCAGAGAATATTCCCCTCCAGCACAAGTGTCACCATAGCACAGGAACCTTTCTCCCTTTGGTTATGCCTCGGGTAATAAATATGAGGCTGGGAAGAGCCAGATGGGCCACTACAGCGCTTGGTACTTTCTCTCTGTCCACCCTACCTTTGTAAAAGACCTGGGCACCATTTTGACTTCAGAATGAGGTAGCTACTCTGAAGCACTCAGTGCAGAGACAAAGGGATGTGTGGTCTTACTCTTTCCAGGGGAGGATGTATCTACACTTTTCTGACAACAAAGGAAAAAGGCAAACTGAATTCATCCCTGTATTCCAATCCATGGATCCCAGTATTTATTTCTGTAAGTCAGGTACCCTTCACCTTGTTTACACAGTGCTTGTGTAGGCCTACTAACATGCTTACTAGGTACCCTAGGGAGGAATGTACAGCTTCGAGAAATAGAATAGGGGCCTTTGCAACTCTTGGATCTGGGTCGTAAGAATATGTACTCTCTAAGGAGACTGGACTACACTTTATCACTATTTTTTTATTAAGTTCTATTTTCAAAGTGACATAAAATATGTGACCAAAGGTAACCCATGGCAGTGCATACACATGCCAGCATCCTTGCTTTGCTGATTCTTCCAGCTCTGTCTGTTCAAAAACTGGACTCATTCCTTAAATTCACAAGCGATGATCACTGTGGCAAATCCAATAACAGAATTTTCTGCTGTAAACATGGCATACTCCTCAGCATCTTTTTACAGCCCTTAAGTGGTTCTGATGTACATGGAACTAAAAGCCTGGAGAATTAAAAATTACACAAATAATGAAAATGAGTTCCTAGGTGAATTACCCATTACTGTGGAGGTTTTGGACTATTTTCATTAAAAAGAGTAAAAAGGCCATCTAAAGATGTTTGTGTATCTACAGATGATTGTGAAGTCATTTTCTTTATTTCTTTCTAACTCCCATAAGCCTCTTTTATTAGTTGTGAGGAAAAAAGCTCCAATCTGCTTCAGTAAACTGCATTCTTTTTTCAACTACAGAAGCATCCGTGGTTTCCTTACACGAGCAATCTTTTTAATGGCAGTGAAGTGATTGGGAAGACAGCATTAAAAGGCAGATTTCATGGGACTTCTCTCCATCTGATACGCCCTTCCTACTTTCTTTTCTTATCATTTTAGGACCTACTGCTTTTCACAAGTTCCTGACATACAATGGACACTCGAAGGTATTTGCTGACGTAACGAATGGACAGATGAATTCACTATCTTAATAACAAATTTTGTTGTCATATGGTCATATGGGTGACAAAGTCTTCCTACTTAGGAATATGATTTTTCTGACAACTTTAAAGCATTCTCATATCTCTTCTGAGATCTGAGGGTTGTCTTTTTTATTTCTCTCTTGAACTTTGAATGGCTTTGGTACTCATTTGCATAGTGGAAATCAGTTATTCTTATTTTTTCATTGAAGAAAATGAGTAGGCAGGCCATGAATTTCAACTCAAATTGTAATGGGTGGCAGATCTAAAATAAAACTTTTTACCCCCATTTACACAGTCTCCTTAAGTTGGTATGAAGAGAAATTGTTGGAAAAACACCGAAAGAGTGCAGAGATTGTGTCTCATGTCTGTAATACCAGCACTCTGGAGCCTGAGGCAGGAATATTGTGAATTTGAGGCCAACTTGAGCTATACAGTGAAATCCTGTCTCAAACCCCAACCAATCAACCAACCAACTACTCACTCACCAACCAAAGAATAACAGAACAGGTAGATAAGGGGCCAGAACACTTCAGAGGGAAGGTACTCTCCATTTTCCCACCAACTCAAAATAGTACTACATTACACAACAGGGGATTGCCATGTGCTAAATAAGATCATTCCACCTACACAAGGCCCAGGTCCTTGGATTGCTGTGTGAGATGCACTGTGAGCATGGGGAGCGGCGTTGTTTCCTAAATCAGAACTCAAGGCTACACTCTCTCACTGGGAACAGGACGGCTGAGAAGAGTTGGAAATACAACTTCCATACTTGGAAATACTATTTGTGATTGGGCTTTTACTGGCTGGTTTTAGTATCCAACCACCTTTAGCCCTGTCTCTTTTTTTTTGTATCATACAGTACCCGGCAGTAGAGGAAAACCTGCATTCTGCTTCTGAATGATGGGCTGTGGACATGGCAAAAATCACAAGAAACAGCAACTGTTGTAAAGAAAACCAAGTTACTATTTCAATTAGTCACCTGTAACTGTAGGCTGGAAAAGACAGGCAGACAAAGGTGTCATGGTGTTGTGAGGTATAATCCTATGTGTCATCTTAACAGGCCACAGGTGCTCAAATATTTAATTAACCATTATCCTGGGTATTTTTGTGAGGATGGTTTCTTTCTGGATGAGTTTAGTGTTTAAGTTGATAGAACACCATCCTCAATGTGGAAATTTAGAGTCTGGAATGAAACCAAAGCGCTGGAGCTCCCTGAGGAAGATAGAACTCTTCCTCCCTCCCTGCCTTCTACATGGACAGAAGCCATTACCTGCCCTTGAGCAAAACTCAAACATTGGCTCTTCTTGCATCTTCAGCCTGCTCTGTTCCAGACTAAAATGACATCATTGGCTTCTTAGGGGGTTCCAAAGGTTCTTCTGAGCATGAGTGACAGGCCCTCTCACACAGAGAAATAGTTCAGAGGTATGCATCTTGTCTTGAGACTTTTAGGACATAATGTTTGAGTCTTTAAGAAATTTATTTTAAAAGCATATGCAGAAATGCAAACAGAGTTATGCATAATCAGTAGTGCCTCTCCATACTCTGCGGTATTCCTTTCTTGTGGCATAATGTGACATAACTGTACAACAGCTGGGTAAAGGTTAAACAGAGTACTTCCATATCACGGATTATAAGTGAGACCATTGGCATTACTTTGTAATAAGTGTCTAAGAGCACTAGGAAATAAAGCATAAAACTGTAAGAAAAAGTAGGATATGCAGCATTCATACTTAGACTTTCAAGTCGAACTTATCAAAGAGAGAAAGAGGTTTATCAGTGTGTGAGCATTGGTTCTCCCCACGCTGTAAGTGCTTCCGACCTCACCTTTGTTGCTTATGCTTTTTACCTTTGTCAAATAAAACACACTTGATTATATTTTAGAATATGGGTGGACAAATAACCCCTTTTACAGGCTTTATGAGGGAAGCACATCAAACTACTTCCTGAGAAAACAAACCGTAACTACTGAAATTGACCCGGAACAAGCCCAGCCCAAACTCAAAAAGTATATGCCTCCATCAGGGATGTCCTTCATTCCAGAGGTGTGAAAGGACATTATAAATCTCGGGGAAGAAATCCAGTAAGCTCTCTCCATGGTTGCCTGTTCCAGGAAACACCTGGGTTAGTGAGTGGGGAGATGCTGCGTTGAGCCCCACAGGCCCCTGGGCTTTTGCTGCTGACTGGCTTTGGGACCACCAGCCTGTCATTTACTGTCCCTTAGCTGCAGGTCTTTCATCAAGGACACACGAACATTAAATCAGCCTCTGAGCTATAGCAGGTATTGCCAGAATAAAATAAAGTGGTGACCATCAAACTCCCTCAAGTACAAGGCATTGAGGCCATGTTAACAAGTGGTTATCAGAGTTCAGCACCATGTTCACATTTATGTCCTCCTGTGGTCGCCTGCTCCTTGGTGGCAGTCACAGATACCGGTAGTAGAAGGACAAAGTGATCCAGACAGGATACTCTCTTTTCTTTTCCCAGCACAAATACAATGTGCCTAAATTAGCATTTAGTTGACTTTTTTCTTTCCAACCAGAAATATGCTAAATTAAATTAAAAATCCATATACTTAACTGGAGTCATATTCGTGTGAGAGGAGACGAATCTATAAACAGCAGCTCGCTGCAATGATCTGCCAGGCTTTTATAAGGCCACATTTATCATTCCTCTGTGGAATTTATACATCCAAATTGCCTGGCCAGCAGATGTATATTTAAATACATGGCCTCATGTGAATTGGCGGGCCTCTGTTTCATAATGAGGAAACTAAAAGCAAAGGGATTTTATGATTTTCTCAGCACCCTAAAGTTAGCAGAAGAACCCGATTAATTCACTTCCTGACCTCAATTTCTGTCCGACCAGCTACCATTATTATTATTCTCAGGTATGGATTAAATAACACGGACGCTAGTATTTTTGTTTGGGGGTGGGGAAGGGCGGGATAAAAGGAAGCAATGGGGAGAGAGGAGGCCCCTCCCGCCAAGTGAGCACCGTAGGTAATATCTCTAGGAATGAAAACATGGTCCACAAAAATGCTCCCAAGTTTCCTAACCACACTGAGTAGGCGCGTAAGCTTAAGGAAAGCACATGTTCTTTTGATAAGACCTGCATTGTGAACCAGGAAGAATCTTGGTATTTAACGCTTGGGCAAGGCGGTGTGAAAGGTTGTGGGATGTCCTGAATACATTCTATAATATGCCCTGTGGTGCCTATCACCGACATGATGAGCATGGGGACATGAAGACCTCTGTTTCCCCCAGCACTTTGGAGGAGTGTAGAACATAATCCTGTTCTGCTGCTCTGGTTCTCCAGACGTCTATTTATTTAAACTAGCAGCTCACAAGCAGAGAGGAAAAATAAAAGCACCCCACAAACACAAGGAACCTTCAAAGCGGACCCCGGACCCCCTCCTTAGTGTCCTCAAGGTTTCACACTGCAGATGCAGCCTCTTACATCTGTGAGTCATCACACATTTTTTTTAAGACATCAAAACTCATTCATGTTCCATCTTCCTCAATGATTTAATTTCCCCCACAGCACTTCAGAACTGTAGGCAAGAAAGTTCTGGGAGCTGTCCTACTGAATTACAGAAATTAGAATCTGGTTTGAGGGAAATAACTTCACATGTGCATTACAATGAAGAAAATGTAATATTTCCCCACTTTCTCAGGGGCCCAAACAAATAATTTCCCTTACTTCTTACGCATAGTAAAGGAATGCAAGTGATCTCCTCTGGCTTTTGAAATCACCTACTTTGGGAACAGAGGAGGAAGTTGAAGGCTATTTCTCACTGGGTAAAAATGTACCAGAAATATAATAGATGGCTGTCTTTCTTCACCTTACAGAGGCTGCCAGAGGTTTCTTTTTCCTGACTGTGTAATAATTGCACCCTTGGCTGGAGAGGTGGCGCAGCACTGGCTGCGCTTCCAGAGGACCTGGGTTCAATTCCCAGCACCCACATGACAGCTCACAACTGTCTGTAATTCCAGTTCCAGGGGATCCAACATCCTCACATAGACACACATGCAGGCAAAATACCAATGCACATGAAACAAAAATAAATCATAATAAAAAATTTGGGGGACTGGAGAGATGGCTCAATGGTTAAGAGCACTGGCTGCTCTTCCAGAGGACCCGGGTTCAATTCCCAGCACCTACATGGTAGCTCATATCTGTCCTTAACTACAGTCCCAAGAGATCCAACACCCTTCCACAGGCAAAACAAAACACAAACACACATTAAAAATAAATAAACAATTAAAAAATAATTGCACACTTACAAGCTCCTATTACTATGGATTCACCAACAAAAGCAACCTAATGCTATGGTTGATTTCAACAGGTAATGTTCAACTTAAGCACTAGGATTATTATTTATAACTTGACAAGGTCATCTCCTCGGCATGTCTTCTGTACAAAGAAAAGGTTACCAGCAGCATGTCACCTACATAACCCCTACCTTTATGCCCTTTCTTTATAAAGGAAGGCTTCCTCACATGGTATGCAGTGGCCATGGCTGATAAAAGACCTAGGAGAGGTCTGGATGAGAGCACACCACTTTAGCACTACCCATGATGCATGTTCTTCTCATCCCTGTCCCTTCCTATAAACAAGTGCTGGGCAATCACCCTTCACTCCGATTACTCTTGGAGCATGGTGTAGAATTAACAAAACAGCACACTGGTATCTTAGAAGAAATTTTTACTAGCACTTTTTGAAAGAGTTGTAACTCTAACCTCAGAGATTCTTGTAGACTAAGAGTATGTGAGCCTCAAATCTGAGATGATAACAGAAAGAAATCGCAGTGTTACGGCTTTGCGTTATTCACCCATGGTGATCATCTTCTATAAATCACAACAAACACTGAATTAGTGAACACCGAACCATTGCTTCTAGGGAAATATGGGGTTAGGTTCCTGGCTAGACTGTGTTCACTTACAAATCAACATATAACATTGTTTTGTGAAGGATTAAATGTTAGTTAGCACACATTGGTGACTCATTAATATTGAACCTATGATCCAAACACTGTAGGTCACAGCCGAATGAAGCTCATCTGTCACACTTATTTTCTCCATAAGGCATTATCTTGTACTCTGGGACACTCAATAGGACTTTAGCACAACCCTTGGAGGCCACTTTAGAGAGTGAGA
Organism: Peromyscus melanophrys; assembly: GCA_902168415.1. NCBI lineage: Eukaryota > Metazoa > Chordata > Mammalia > Rodentia > Cricetidae > Peromyscus > Peromyscus melanophrys. Next base: position 40,414 of record CABHPR010132326.1, on the reverse strand, counting down.
TCACCAACCCCAAGCATAAAAGTGTGAAAAATGGGAGAAAAAATGGACTACAAAAGGACATTTTAAAAAGTCTATTAAAGCTAAAACAAGAAGGCATCACATTCATAACCTTGCTTGACCTCAGCTGGACCATATACATAAGGGTGACTCCAACTCTTTGCCACACCATGTATGTCTGTGAAAGACTGTGAAATTGCCTTGAGTATTGACTTGGGAGTTACACATACATTTGAGTGAGTAAGGGAATTTGCATATAAGGAAGCCTTGAATAACAAAGATTGAATGTGTAAATTCCCTATTCAATAGCATATCCTTTTCTCTATGTCTTTTTTTCCCTAAAATTTTCTGAGTCTCTTTTCTTTGATACCCTCAATCAATCTTTCATGCTAAACGGAAACATTTTTATTCTACATAGCTATCATGATTGCAGTGCAACTCTGTCTTACTGATTTCTTTACATGAGAGTTTGGAGCTTGGATTTTCAAAAGTGAAAGAGTGCTGTGGATGGTGGAAAAGACAGAAAAACAAGTCTACAAAACTCTATTTCCTGTTTTAGAAATTAGGCAAAGCATTGTGTCTGGGTTGTTTGAATAAATACAGTCTATTTTATAAGCTATTAATGCTTCATGACTTATTTTGCTTCATAGTTTTATAGAATGACAAGACATCACTAAATATTATAGGGGAGATGCTAAAATGAACACCTGGGAAAACAAGCCTCTGTCTCCTTAAGGACTTTGTGTGCTAAACTACACTTCAGGAGCTTTCTGATACCAGGTAAGCTTTAGAAGTTCAAGCCTATTTTTTTTTTAAAAGTTGCCTTCCCTAAACCATTGAGGAAGGTTTTGACACCATCCACCCACAAAGAAGCAGAATAAATAAAAACAAACTAACAAAAACAGTTGTGAAAACTCACACTTGTTTAGAAACAGCTTTCCGAATTGTGCTTAGCTTTTCAAAACATAAGCCAAAATGCATGTTGAATGTGCTAATGGCGCCCTGGAGAGCAGGACATGAATAAGGCAGGGCGGACTGGCACTTTCTCCAGCTCATGCAGCACTGAAGTAAGATTCTGGCAGAGTGATTGTTTACATTTGGCCCTGGTCCCAGGAAACTGTATTCATTCATTCAGTCATTTATTCGCTGGTTCAGAGGTGAGAGCACCACAGGACTGACGGGGGTCCCTTCTCTTTGCCTGAGTGGCCATCAGATCCCGACCCGATTGCCACTCATTTCCATTGAGGATGGACTCTAGCACTTGTCCTGTGGAGGAAGGCTTGAAGGAACGAGAGGTGCGTTCTCTAAGGGCATGCCCACAATGAGGCTACCCTAGCTTCGAGCAATGCGGTTTGTCTCGGTGACTCTGTAAAGTCAAACTCTAAAACTGCACAGTGCGTCATTATTCCTGGTTATACAACCGTGGATCTTCCGAGACCCACGGAGCAGGCTTCCTAGCGCTTCATACCTAAAATTAACTTCATAACCCATTACAGTTCTCTTAAAGACAACGGAAACCCTCGAGTATTCTGAGCTATTTAATCACATTGCGGTTTTAAAAGACGGTATCAACACGGTTCCCACCACTTCCCACATGGTTTAAGAAGCAATAAAAACCTTGAAAGCCTCAGTGTAATCACTCAGTGTAATCACGGAGGCTTTTCCTAATGACATCTTAACTCTTTAGGGGATCTGTCTTAGTTATTCCAGCCAGGACTTAGCAAACCTTTAGAAAGCACGTCAGGTTTTGCATACTGTGTGGGCTTTGTCACAGTCACCTTACTAGGCCACAGTAGCATGGAAACAGCCACAGACATTAAACAACTGAGTACAGTTACGTATTTCAATAGAATTTCATTTGGGACACTGAGATTTAAATTTCATATACATTTCACATGTCACAAAGTATCAGTCTTTGCTTTAGTTTTGCAAAAAAAAAAAAAAGGAATATGAAAACTATTATCATAGTCTGAAAAAGCAAATATAGTCCTTGTCCAATAGGGGTTTATCAACCAAAGCAAAGAACAACAATACAGCCATAAAATACAGAGAAATAACTATATACACAACATGGTAAGATAATGGCTTAGGGTGAGCTATTTCTATTATATGGCTAAAGTCTCTAAGGTTTTACTGGTGGCAGTATTTTGCAAGGGATGTCTTAGGCCGTTTAAAGCCATGAGAAAAATCCTCGTGGTTACTAGCTCTCATTCTGACCAGGTGACTGTCTTGAAATTTCATCAGAAGCACTTATTATGTGGCCAAGCTCAAACTCTGTACAGTTTCAATCCCTGATGTATTAACAGGACCATATTATTAGCAAGCTTTTCTATTCCTGGGATTTATATCAAGAAATGATGCTAAGATGTAGCAGTGTCTTATAGGAAACACTGGAAGAAGAGGAAGTATTAGAGGACATAAAAATAATAGTGTTCCCTATATGCTACATGTAGCTCCAGACACCTGACTTCTGTTACCCCAGTTAACCCTGTAACGATCCCGAGACAGGAATTTTAAAAATTGCTATTACTGTGTTAGTAGGAAGCTATAGCACAGAAGGGTTAAGCTCATTGTCCATGGTCACTTAGCAGTCTGAACTGAACCCAGGCATGGACCCGTGCTCTCAGGGACCCATATTGCCACCTCCCAATACTGAAGGAGGGGTCTAATAACCAGTAAAGCTCTGTCACTTGCATGGCATTACTTTGCCAAACTCTTTTTTATAATATCCATTTACCACACCATCTCCCTTCTCTCTCATTCTGTAGGGATCCAGTGGTCCATTTTCTAAGGGCCAAAGTCAACCTGTAAGCCCCACCCACCTTCCCAAGGACCAGGTAGCTTCTTGGAATGCTGGGAGTTACAGTTCTTGGAAAAATAACAAAGCCACATGGGAAATACAGTGGCTGTAGGGTTTTATCTATAAAAAGCTCCTACAACACATGTCTCATCACCACTCATTGTGATTCCAGAGAGTGGTCCTGACCAGAGTCCATCATGGTCAATATTTAATTAAAGCTTGTGTCAAATTTGGCTCAAAGCTGTGGAACCATTTTTCCTCTCAAGAATCTTAGGATTGACGTTTCCCACTCGGAACAGGAGTGTTCGTAGGAAAGCCACAGTGAATAGTAAGTGTGGGGCTGGAACGCAGGAGACCTTAGTTCCTGCTTAGTTGTGAGCGGAAGACCCTGCTTAGATCACTTTAACTCTGGGGGATCTGATTTCCTCACAGACAAAACAACAGCTGTTCTTATGGACATGATCAGATGGCTCCACATGTGTGGAAGTATTTTATCATCTACAAGAATGGAACAGCGCTGCTAGTTATTTTTATTACACACACAGCTTTCCCTGCTGCCTCTTCCATCCCTTCTCTAGTTACTGTAAACAGTAATATATCTGATGATCACAGGATTTTGCACAATCGTTTTTCTTGGCTGACCCTTCCTCCCGTTTGTCCTCTTTATTCACTGAGGAGACATGATTTCTGACTCCTATCCCTCATTAGAGATGACAAGACACACAACGGTATGCTGGAGCTGGCTTAGCCTATTGCCTCCAGGTCTTCCCAATTCCAATTCAAGGAAACCATGCCCTGAAATTGGTGATGGTGAGAGTATTTATACCACGGAAATGGCAAATTATACACATTGTCCTCCCTTTATCCTCCCAACTAGAAAACTACTTGCTGCATACGTACCAGCACACATCTGGATTTAGAAGCAAAATAATAGACTATTACAAGTGTTAAGAAGGAGAGCACACACACACACACACACACACACACACACACACACACACACACACGCGATTGAGCCTGTATGAAAATGAGTATTCAGAGACGGGTAATACCTGGGGAGCACTCACCAACCTAAGACAGAGCACCTGTGTGGCCTGGGCAGGCGTCTCCATGACGGATAAGATGACCTGCTGACGTCCCACGCAACCCAAGTCAGAAGCTCAGTTTTTAATAAAAGTGGGACCTGTAGGGCCCTGGCCCCCATTTTGGGTAACTACTGCCTTGCTTGCGCACCTTGACATTGATATCCTCCCTATGCTAATTCCCTGCCAGGTTCCACCCTCCTGAATGCTTAAGAGAAGTTCCTTGTCTGTGTATCCTGAATAATGGGCGTTAACAGATTAGAAGCAAGATTGTAAAACATCAGTAGCGAACTTCTGCCCTCCAGGGTCCTCCCATTGTGCTGTAAGCCTGTATTTAAGACCTCCTCCCCCCCTCAATAAATGACATTCGGCATTTAAAATTAAAATATATATATATATATATAATTGAATGAATACTGCGAATGTAATCTATGAATACCACAAATGTGATTAATATCATGAGTGTAATTAATGAATATCATGAGTGTAATTTAAAAAATAAATAAATAAATTTAATAATAATAATAAAAAAAGGAGAGCACAGAGTGGCTTGGAAGTAGGTAAGGAATTACCAGAGCTACGAGGGATGAGGGATGAGCAGAGGCAGTCAGAGACTCCTTGAGGAATGGGTCTTAAGCCAAGACAAAAACAATAGGAGCTAGCCAGACAAAGGAAACAGGAGGTAAAGGAGAGGGTTAGAGTAACTGAACGCCGTTCCTTAAGGCTTTGGTGCACAGTGCTATGGAGAAGAATGAGGTCAAAGGGGTGAAGGATACAGCTTACCCCGAGGACTGGCTGTCTACCAGTGGCTTCCAGCAGGTATATGAAGGTTATAATGATGGGCCCAGAGTCAGAGAGGTGGCATTTAAATTCTGAGTATTCTAGCTGAGTGATTTCAGAAGTATATTTGCCTCAGGTGACAGCTGCACCTCACTTATAAAAGTGGGGTAGCTACAGAACTCACACCTGCTGGGCTGGTCATGAAGGTGCAGGTTTAGTGCTCAGCACAAAGCATGGCTCATAGGAGCTGCTTTGGAGGTATCCAAGTCCAGGCCAGCTGGCCAGCAAGCACAGGCATTCATTCTGGAGGGCTCTGTCTATAAGCCTCTCCTACCTAGAACACTCCAGGCCCATGTTTCTCACACTCTGGGTGCTGCTGATCATCTATTGAGCAGTACAGCCAGTTTTTTGAGTCTTGACTTGCACTTCAAAACATAGAATAGAACTACACACACACACACACACACACACACACACACACACACACACACACGCACGCACGCACGCACACCCAACACCAAATCCAGATGTGTGCTTCAGCGGTAGAGCACTTGTGCAGCATGATGAGGCTCTGGGGTTCAATCCCTGGAACCACAAAAGTCAATCAAGCTGGAGGAGGCATTAGGGACCCCCGGCTGCCTAGTTTTTACCAAAGTCATGCCCTGCTGTGAGTCACTCAGAGACTAGAACTATCTAAGACGAGATACTGCCCAGTAACTTGGCAGATGATGGGACCGAGTATATGAAATTGCTTTTAGTTTGGTGGATCCCAGAAAGATAATTCTATATGTGAACTGATTTTAGAATAATTTATTTTCAACATATGTCAAAACATATCCAGTTTGCCCTTTGGAGTTGCAAACGCTGTTTGGCATTTCTTTTTCCTTTTCAATTTTAAAAATGGAAAACAGTGGTGGGGGCCTGACCAGTGCTTAGTAGAAAAATAAGCACCCCATGATGATTTAGTTTCCTGAGTCTCCACAGGGCTCACTCCCCAGGCATATGCAATTGGCACCAGATTAGCTGCCGACATTTATTGACAAAGGAATTAATCTTCACCAATGATGTTTCTTAAAGCCCATTCTTTACAGGAAGCAGGGACCGACATCAGGGCTCCTTTATTTATTTTCCTCTTTCTCTCCTTTTCCTCCAGATTAAAGTGGCTGAAAATAGCCCCGCAAACCCTTGATTTAACCGAGGAAGGTGCAGGAGAAAAAAAAAAAAAAAACACATGGTGGCAGGGTGGGGTGGCTGGGGAGCAGAGTGTGAATTTTTGTGCAGCGAAACTATTCTGTGAGGTACTATATGGTGGATATACATCATTACACACTTGTACAAGCCTGTGAAATGTGCTATACCAAGAATGAACCCAATATGAACTCTGGACTGGGGGTGATTATGATATGTCAAGGTGGGCTCTGCATGGCTGTGCCACTCCAATGGGAGATGTTACTAATAGGTGAGGCTGTGTGTGGGAATGAGGAGACTTTTTAAATATTTCTGTGAACCAAAAATTGATTTAGAAATAAAGTTTTTAGGGGCTAGTGAGATGGCTCAATAAACAAAGGTGCTTGCTGCTGAGCCTGGTGACCTGAGTTCCCTTCCCAGAACCCACATGGTGATGGAGGGGAGACCCAACTTCCGTAAGTTGTAGCCTGACTTCCACACATGTGCTCTGGCATGCGCATGGCCCTGTCCCTACACTCAATGTAGAAAATAAAATGAAATAATGTTAAAGTTAAAAACATTAACAAAAATAAACAACACATATTCACAGATGACCAGCTCCTGAACTTCAAATCATCTTTTCCCTGGAGCACAATATCATATGCCCACTTCAGGTAGTCACTGAAACCACATGTATCATGAGATGTCTCTCATATGGGTTGGGAGTGTCTCTGGGGATGGACAGTGTGAGAATGGATCTCAGAATGTCAACTGTGTACCTGGTCAGAGATACCCCATTGGTGACCTGCCCATGGCCAGTTTCTGAATGAGGTGCCTTCTGCTAATGTGTTTCTCACTCAGAAAAGAAGCCACATATACTTCCCAGATCAATAATTCAGCACTGAGCTGGAAAATTCCCGCTTCTATCATCCAGACATCACTTGGGGCCCCTATAACCTCGAGTGCATGGGCAACTGCCATGTTCCTTGGATGACTTCAGTGAGACCACCCATTTTTGTACTTAGTCTGTTAAGGTTCTGCTGAACATTCATGTGTACCAGGCTAGGGCTTCTGCAGAGAAACACAAAAGAAAAAGAACAGAAACATTACCCAGATGACTTCCATACACGATAGGAAAGCAGTGGAAAAAAGACACAGAACTAAAGAGTGAATGGAGGAAACAAAGCTGACGGTACTGCCAAGAGTTGGCCCTGGTTTCCTTGTTACATGAAGTTCTATGTAACGGTCTTTGGGCCAGCTCCTAGGGGGCTTATTTCTTAAGTTCCATGAATTTTATCATGTCTGCAGTACAGGCCAGCAGTGCAGAACTTAGGATGGCTGGAGACAGATTCTGGTGTGCAAGGAGGTCAGAGTCCTCAGGATAACATACCTGTGGGTTATGTGACCATCATGGTTTGGTGCGGATGTGATAAGGAGGACTTAAATATCCACAGCTTCCATTCAGCTTCCATTCTGAATGCCTGCTCAGCTGTATAGACATTCCGTGAGTTGTATAAACTTTGGGTCTGATTAATTTAGGTGTGTGATGTTTTTATTTACTTGCAAGTTTTTATAATAAAGGTTATAGAAAATATCTACATTGGCAGGGGCAATCTGAGGAAGACGTCATGGTAGGAGCATCTTTCCTGGACAGGCAGCATTTGGCTTCAGTCCTCAGCATTTTTGAGTATGCCATTGTCAGCTTACAGCTAAATTGGTGGGGGACAGTGAACCTGTGGGCATGTAGTGAGAAGGAGGATTCCTTTTATCTTGAAATAAAATCTGCCATGTTAATCAACAAAGCTTCTGATACAAGCATAAAAATTCTTTTGAATAGAAGTTTAACTTTATTAGTGGAGGAAATACCTTAAAATATATTACTTAGGAGGTAAACACAATGGTAAATGCCTTCAAATCTAAATGCCAACGCCTACATGAACATATGTTAAAGGAAACAAGACACTTACAGCTAATAAATAATGTGAAATCTCAAATTCATCCTTCCTAGAGGATTTAATTATCTTGTGAAGCTGATTTGGCATTAACGATCACAACACACAAATCATCTAAACCAAGAAAAACACAAGGATACCATAATCGTGTTTCTACAAGTCACATTTCCAGTAGCTCTGATGGAACAGGAAGCATAGAATGCCTTCCAGGACAGAGAGGCAGATGGCATTCCATATTGCAAGAACTCTCTGAAGGTAGAGCTACATCGGGGAAAATCCAAACTCTTTTATCTTTGCATTCCTGGACCAGGGATCTAGAGCCCAAGCTGTAAAAGAAAAACCACAGCCATGAAAGACCCTACTTTGCTCCCTTCTAGCAGTCCTTCAGCTAAGACCCTGTGACTGGCCACCAAGGAGGAGAGCTGCCTACAAGACAGATTAATGTCTGACAAGGCACATGCTTTCTCCTACTTTCCTTACTGTTGTGAGGGAATCATCAGGTTCCCAGCACAACCCAAGGGCAGCATCCACAGGGGATGGGATTAGGGAGGTAAAGAGGCTTAGAGAGAACCGTTTGGGTTAGGTGGTCTGAAAAGGAAGGGAATGGACTCTGCAAAACTTCCTGTGACGTAAGGGGGAAACAGCCAATTCCAAGAAATAAGAGGTAGCATTAGTAATAAGGATGTGTGACTTCCGTGATCCTCCTTTCATAAAAGAGTCTTTAAGTGGTCAGACAAAAATCTACATACTTAAAAACCTATATATGCATATAATGGGACACCACAGGAAGCATCCTGTCCTGTCTCTGCCCATCTTCCCAGCTCACTTCTTCTACTACCCCAACACCAACAATCTTTGTTTTCCCAGGATCTGTGATGCATTGATCTGCCCTCCTTTTCACCTTATGGCCATCCATTAGTATCTCCCTCAAATTCCAATGTAAAAAGTGGCCCATCACCAATCAACCTCTTCCATGCACATAGCTACTTTGTCTAGTTTCCTATCAGAACAATGATCAAGCTCTTTGCTGAACCTATGCCTGCTTTTTTTTTGCTGAGGAACATGTTGGAGAAAGATACCTATCTTGAATCATCATACTTTAGATTCATAATCAAGAGAACCCAAATGTCAGGAAGCATTCCTCACCCAATCACTTAAACTTTCTTTGGCAATTCCACATTGACCTTTATTCCCCAGTCTCAAATATCTTCTCACTCTTAACTGACCTTGCCTCATATTTCACGGAGAAAACTGGAGAGATCTAGAACTTCTGCAGACTCCTATGATCCCACTTCTCACATATGGTGCAGTCTGTACAGTGGACTTTGTCTCTCACCTGTCCTCACATCTGCACTAAATCCCGTCCCTCTATATGCCTTTCAACTCTACAAGACCACTAGCAACTGTCTCTCTATCCAATGTCATCAATTTCTCCTTATTTCTCGATCATCTCAATAGCATACAAGTATGTGGTTATGTCTCTCGACCAAAAACAGAATCCCGCTTTTGTGATGTGTCTTCTGTAGCTAATCATCTCATTAATCAGTTCCCCCTACAGAAAAATCTCCTTGAAAACTTTTTCCATTTCTTTCCTTCCATTCTTTTCTCTTTTCCTCTTTACCCAGATATCACCGAGACAGCAGGAAGTTCACAAATTAAAAGTGTGCAGTGTGATCACTTCTGACACATGCATGCACTGTGAGTCATTGCCACAATCAAGATAATGAACCTTTCCACCATGCCGCAGAGCATCCTGCTGCATCCTTCTCTTCCTTTACACCCAACCCCGTAAGCATCTGTCACTGCCACCCCACCCAGACCACCTTTGTCAGGGTCACAGGCTATTCCCTTGGTGCTGATTCAACAGTCAACTCTTGGTTCTCATTTGACCTTGTCCCAGCTTGTGACTTAATTGTTTTCTCCTTGCATCGTGGTACACTTTCTTGGCTTCATTTCACTTCTGACATATTACAGTGGATAGGTCTTCCTTTTTCCTCATGGATGCTGCCTCCTAATTTCTCCCCTTCTTGCTAATCATTTTTCACTAGAGAGGCACAGAGGTCAGTCCATGGATTTCTTTTCTTTTCTATGTATGCTCATTCCTTTGTGATCCTCAACCAATAACATGGTTAACTTGGCAGATAATAGATATTAAGTAAAATTTTTGCCAATAGCATATTATCCTTTATAGTATTCATGGAGCTCAAAATGGTAGAATATGTATAGAATACTATTATAGAATTTGTATTCATGGAAGGTTTTGAATGATACTTCAACTATAGCAACTTCTTTTGAGGGAATGATGAACTTGACTGGACAGCTTCATCTTTGTTATTATACCTCTATGCCCCTCCCCCATTAGTGTGAGCCCACTCATTTCTCTGTTGACCGTGTTCACAGGACTCATCTCTTCCTTGTTGATGCCATTTGATATAACTGGTCTACTATTGGATAAAAATGTGCAAGTAGCTCAAGTGGGAACAGTAAAGGGCAGTGCCTTACAGACAGAGGTGTTGGGTGCAACCTGAGAAATGGAAAGCAGGCAGATCTCTGAGTTCAAGGTCAGCCCAGTCTACAGAGTGAGTTCCAAGACAGCCAGGGCTACACAGAGAAACCCTGTCTCAAAAACCAAAACCAATAGCCACAGTAACAACAAAAAAGTTGACTCCACCAATCATTTAAAATCAGGACACATCCTCATTTGCTTCATAGTCAAACTGCACATTTACTAAGGAGGTTTTTGTTTTTCCTGGTGATGCTTATTGCTTTTGTTTTATTTTGTGGGTTGACAAAAGCAGTATATATTTCACTTTAATGCTAGGATCATGCAGATGTTTAATCAAATTATTATAGAAAATCCATGTTCTTATAGATGCATTTTCTGGCTTCATGCTGTATCCAGACAGTTTTCTAAGCCTGCTACTTGTCTGAAGCTTGTCTTTTTAGCATACTCTTTGAGATTAGGATTAAGATGTCTTCTAAAACGTGTGTTCTAGGTCTACAGACCCAGACTCTCTCATTTGCACAGTGAGCACCTTACCCACTGCCTCTGTGCCCAGCCCCATGAGAATGCCTTTTCTTCTCTCTTTTATGTTCCTTGCTTCTTTTTGCTAGAGACTATTTTCAGTTTTTGGAAGAAATCATATTCCAAAGATTTCCAAATTCTTTATTCCTCCTTTATACTGATGAGTGTTCCAGTGGAATATAAATTATAAGTTAGGAATCATCCCCTTGAAGAACCTGAAGTTTAGTACCATGTCCCTGTAAAATACACCAGCACCATGCAGTTTTTTTAAAAAAAATTCTTCGTTTTAAAACCTTCTCCTCAATACTGTTAGCATAAAGTTTCCCGTGTAACTTGAAGGCTCTTGTCCTTCTTCAGCTCAGGGACATATCCTAGCATCTCTTACTGCTTATCCTTGCTCTATGCCTTTGTTCCTTCTTCCTGAAGCCCTTGATAGCCAGATGCTGGACTCCTGGAATTAGGTATTGGTGTCCATTAAATATCCTATTGTATATTCTATCTTTTTGTTCTACTGTCTAGGAGATTTAATTGACTTTCTTTTAAACCCAGGAATTAAAAGCTGAATTTCACTCATATTTTAATTTCTATTGTTTTTATTCCTTACTTTCATTTTATTTATATATTTATATTCAATTTACTTCTTCTTGTGTGGAAACAAAATGTTCTTTTTATTTAAAAAAGCCCAGTAAACAGAAAAAATAGGAGCCCACATATTTATAAATTAGGATTTTCAGGTTTTATATTTTTGCCATTTATACTTCAGCTGAGTTTTCTAGTCCTTAAAAGAGATATTATCTGGGTCTTGAGGTAGATCGATTCCCAATTTTCTGAGAAACCGCCATACTGATTTCCACAGTGGTTGTACAAGTTTGTATTCCCACCAACAGTGGAGAAGTGTTCCCTTTGCTCTGCATCCTCTCCAACATAGACTGTCATTAGTGTTTTTGATCTTAGCCATTCTGACAGGTGTAAGGTGGTATCTCAGAGTCGTTTTGATTTGCATTTCTCTGATGATTAAGGATGTTGAGCATTTCTTTAAATGTCTTTCAGCCATTTGTGATTCTTCTTTTGTGAATTCTCTGTTTAGCTCTTTAGCCCATTTTTTAAATTGGATTGTTCAGTATTTTGATGTCTAGTTTCTTGAGTTCTTTATATACTTTGGAGATCAGTCTTCTGTCAGATGTGGGGTTGGCGAAGGTCTATTCCCATTCTGTAGGCTGTCTTTTTGTCTTGTTGACTCTATCTTTTGCCCTGCAAAAGCTTCTCAGTTTCAAGAGGTCCCATTTATTAATTGTGCTCAGTGTATGTGCTGCTGGTGTTATATTTAGGAAGTGATCTCCAGTGCCAATGTGTTCAAGAGTACTTCCTACTTTCTCTTCCATACCACTCTTGGGCATATACCCAAGGAATGCTCAATCATACCACAAAGATACATGCTCAACTATGTTCATAGCAGTACTATTTGTAATAGCCAGAACCTGGAAATAACCTAGATGCCCGTCAACTGAAGAATGGATTAAGAAAATGTGGTTCATATACACAATGGAGTACTACTCAGCAGAGAAAAACAATGACAGCATGAAATTTGCAGGCAAATGGATGGAACTAGAAAAGATCATCCTGAGTGAGGTAACCCAAACCCAGAAGGACAAACATAGTATATACTCTCTTATAAGTGGATTCTAGATATAAAGCAAAGAACAATCAGACTGCAACCCACAGAACCAGGGAGGCTATATAGCAGGGGGGACCCTAGGATGACTGTGGCTTATAATAAGTTTTAGTTTTACTCAATTACTAGGCAAGCCTCAATGAAACATTTCACTATTAGGATAAGAATTTATACTGTATCAAGCTGATAATAGAAAAATAAATAAATTAATTAATTAAAAAAAAGAAAAAAAAGAGATATTATCTGAGACACACCCTGAAGTTTCTCTGTTCCTTAGTATATACTGTCAGCCGGTAACTCCCTCTTTCTTACCATTCTTCCCTTCCTTTCCAGGAGCAATCACCATCATAAACTGTGCCTTTTCTGGCCCAGATTTTTAAAATATTGGTGTTGTGTATAGTAGCTATGGAAAATACACAGTATTGCTTTGTGTATTACAGTCATGCAGTAATGTACATTTTCCAAAACACCTCAGTTGACCCAATGCTTTTTCTGAAATCTATCCATGTTGATACATAACAGCATATAAATTTAATTATTTTTACCTGCTGTGTGCTTTAACAAATATTTATGTTGCACCAACAATGCTCCTCAAAGTGTTCTAGTGACTGGGCATCCCAAAGAAACAAAACCGCAGTCATTTCCAATTATTTTCTGATCCCTTCATGAAGGGGCACTGGGTTTCGCATGGCGAGACTGCTTAGACATTGTCCTTTTACAAGGACTGTTTTTATATAAAGAGTACATTACTGGGGTAAACATCGTAGGAAATATACATATTTCCAGTTTTACCAGGTATTTCTGCCTTACTTTCCACATAGCAGCAAGCTAGGAAAATTCTCCATTCTGTGAATCCTAGTGGACAGCATCACTTCTTTATTTGTGCCTTTATGATGGGTGAAGAGGGTACCTTTCTGTCTTCGTAAGTGTTTCTCCTAAGTGTCAGCAAAGGCTAGCAGCTCTCCTTCCATTTATCACTTAAATCTCCTCCCTGTGTATTTCTTGGTGATCTCCTTTGCTTTCCACTTTTGTAGCCAGTTGTTTCTCTTTTCATACTGATTCCTAAGGACTCTCCAACTCTACAGTATGGAAACCAACATATTTTCTGTTTTATATGCTAAAAGGTATATTTTCTGTCCGAGGTTTGTCTCGTAACTTTATTTATAGAGGTTTTTGCATAAAAGAGTTTTACCTCTTAATGTAATTTTTCCTTTATGAACTATCTTTTTTGTGTACTGAGAAATAATTTCTCCCCTGCGGTCATAAAGATATTCTTCTGCATTTCCTTCTAATAATTTTAAAGTTTTATTTTTCACATTTAGATTCATAACATATCCAAAATATATCTATCCATTTGTATGGGATGAAACAACACTACATTATTTTTTTCATAATGAAAGCTAAATCATTGTAAAATAATTCTGTCTCAACAATTTAATATGTTGTCTACCATAAACTAAATTCCTACATACATTTCAGGGATTGTTTCTGGAGTTTTTACACTCACAAAGAATAGATCTCAGATACTTTTAAAGCAACTTTCTTCTGTTCTCCTAATCGACCATTTCCCCCCAATCACAGCATCTCTTCACTTTGCTGACCATATTTTAAGTCAAATCGTGGTTCTCAGGTGGTGAAGTGGAGTTGCAGAGGTCTTAACATTGCCCTGCAGCTTCACACAGCAATATCTTTACAGTGCTATGACCAGATATCACCAACACTCTTTCCACTGACATTCCCTTTCCTAAAAGTTTTCACTGTCTGTCAAATTTTGACTTCCACATGAAGTTGAGTAAAGCTGCCCATCTCTCCAAATCTTTGCTGCATCTACTTTTAAAGTTTTTATTTTTTACTTTTTTTTTTTATGTGCGAGTGTTCTGTCTTCATAGATGTATGTATATCACATGCATGCTTGGTGCCTGTGGAGGCCAGAAGGTATTGGATCCCCTGGGACTGGAGTTACAGATGGTTGTGAACCACCGTGCTGGAAAACGAACCTGGGTCCTCTGAAAGAGTAAATACTCTTAACTATTGAGCCATCTCTGCAGCTCCCAAGTCTGGGTTTTATTATTTATAACATCCCTTTAAACTAGCAGGTAAAGAATGGCGTTTCCTTATTACAGTTTCCTGATATGAACATTTAAACTAGTAACTATATATAACATACATGTGTAACATCTAACAGTTAGGTCTTTAAAGGTTCATTGTGTATTTCTTGGCCATAGCATCTAGTCTTTGTCAGTGTACTCATGTCTTTTGTTCTGTTTTGTTTTCTATTTTATTAATGCCACTTAAGAATTCTATGCAGATTTTAGTTACTTGTCATAATGTATTTTTAGCTTTCAAAAAAATCTTGTTTCTTTTCTAACTTTACCCCCAATGCCAGGGATCAAAGCCAGGGTCCTGTGCATGCTGGGCACACGCTCTACCACCAAGGTACATGGCAAGCACAGTCCTTGGTTTCTAAGTTTGCCGACCAGCTAGCTGACATAAGGCTTAGAATTAGGCATATTGCCATTTTCTCTGCATCTCTTCCATTATTCCTTTACCTTTAGAAAAAGTCATCCTCACTTGTCTATAGCTCTATGATTGACTGAATTCCTCAGCCCCTTTGTAGATTATTTGGTGTACTTTGTGATGTTAATGGCTAATTTCATTTTCTACAAATGGTTTATCAATTGTGTTGATTTAATTTAATTATAACTTTTTACATCACTTTCATCTGTAGTAGATTCTTAGACACACTAGAGTCTCTTTCTAGATTCTGACTTGTTTATCCAGATAGTCTTATAAAACAAGACCTCTAAAGTCATTACAGCCTCATAATTTATTGAAAGATACTTTCACATTGATTTATTTGGTATGTGTGCATATCAGAAGGCAGCCTGCAGGAGCTGGGTTCTGTCCTTCCACGACTTGTGTTCTGAAGATCCAGTTCAGGTGTCAGGCACCTTTCCCTGTTTAGCCATCTTGCCGGCCCTGAGTTGTTTTAATATTTGGAAGAGGAAGATGCCTAATCATGTCAGCTATAGTTTACTAATGATTGCTTTTGATTATTCTTCTTGAACTTTTTTGAATCACCAATTTAAAATTGATACTGTATTTCAAGTGGATAAACCTGATAATAAGGTAAAAGAATTAAACCTTGAAAATATTCTGTCTTTTCATTTGAGAAACAACTTTTTTGTGGATTTTTTAAAATTTTGCTCATGAGTATTTGTTTTCTAAACTTAGCTTTACCATGCAATACTTTAAGCTCTTGTAATAGGCTTCTTCCACTGTATTTCTTAACTATTAATTGCCCATAGGCAATAAAGTTACTGACCTTAGTTTGATAGTCCAGTTGGTTTATTGTCTTGAATTGTAAGTTGTTTTAAGAGTTCAATTTTGAATTTTTAAAGCCTCACTGCTTTTATATGTTGAAATGTTTTCATTACTCGATTCTTTATAATCTAATCTTAAGTTCCTAGTTACTCCTGATCTAAGTTTTTTTTAAATGATATTTGATCATTTAAAATGATCATCCTCAAATCCAAAAAAGAGCATCAGAACTGGGCAATGTATAGTAGAAAGACCAACAGAACTGAATAATTATCTGGTTCAATATGACATGTCTTAAAATGCCCAGTTGAATAGAAATTGATTGGTCCTTCTCATATGTAGCAAAAATTGACAACTATCATTTGTTTGATATTTTTGAGTGCAATATAAATTTAACTTAAGATAACTAATCTTAAAAAAAAAAAGACAAGAAACTGAACCTCACAATTTGGAGCCATTTCAAAGTGATATAGCACCAAGTGAAGGAGGTCACAGAGGCCAAGGGCAGAACAATCAGAGACAAAGTGAGATTACATTCTAGTTTGAAGCAAAAATAAAGATCTGTTAGTCCACACTGATTTGAGCAAATGATTGATTGATCGAATAAATAAAAGTCGGGGGTGAGACAAATCGCTGTAGAGAAGAAACTGCAATCATTTCTGTAGAGGTAGAACGTGCATCTCTACTTCTGGAATGGTGGCTGAACACAGTGCCTTCTTTCCACTAAGTAGTGGGGGAAGAGGAAAAAGATAAAATTTACCAGGAAGGAAGCTGACAAACACTGCCTCAGACAGGTGACCAAGGGCAACATCAACAAGTCATTTGATATCATGTCCCTTTGACATGATGTGATAAAAATACTTCCATGGTCTTCCTTTCTTAGGTCTACAACCACAGTCTCTATACCACTGTAATATCAGGTATATTTCAATTTGTGTGTGTTATATGCAGTTTGAATATATTTGAAGTATCTTGCCCAAGCTCATGTATTAAAGGCTTGTTCCTCAGCCAGTGGAAACTTTAGGGGTGGGTTAGAGTGGAGGAAGCAGGTCACTGGGTGAGAGACTCCAGGAAGGAGAGCTTTAAAGGACATATCTTATGCTGGAGCCATAGTGTCACCTCACTTTCCTCTGATTCTGGCCACTGGAAGTGAGAAACTTTGTCTGCCACAACCTTCCATTGTGATGTTCTACCTCACTATGGCCAAGACACAGAGCCAGCTGTCATATACTGAAACCTCTGGAACCTTAAGCCAAAACAAATCATTCTTTTTAAGTTGTTTCTCTCAGGTATGTGTCCCAATGATGTCAGCCTGACTGACACAACAGACAATCTGTAAAGTACCTGGAGCAATAATTTTCACAGGTGTAAAGTCATCAAGAATAAGGACAATCTGAGAAGCTCGCATGGCCAAGAGAAGCCCAAGCAGAAAAAGTACCAGGAGGTCCTGTATGGGTCCTGGGATAGAAAAAGGGTATTATGAGACAAAAACTAAGGCACTTCAGCTGGAGGATTATGTTAGCTGGATTTGAATATTATAGAGTGTATGTAAGAAAGACAACATTACATGTTTTCTCTCATATGCAGAATCTAGATTTAAACACACACACATGTGACATGAGAGCAGAAGAGTAACTACTTGAGAAGAGCATGAAAACAGTGGGGGGGGGCAAGTGAGTCTGAGCAAATGCACACATAAAAGTGTAGTGAGAAGCGGGCGTGGTGCCACCCATCTTTAATCCCAGCACTCGGGAGGCAGAGGCGGGCAGATATCTGCATTTGAGGCCAGGCTGGTATACTAGCTAGTTCCACGACAGCCAGGGCTACATGGAGAAACCCTGTCTTGAAAAAACAAAACAAACAAACAAAAGCAATGAAACCCAACTTTGTACACTGTACACTAATAACAAAAAAGCACATAACATCATATAGCACTCTAAATAATACAAGTTTCATGTTCTTATGTATTAACCTAAACATTACATTTAAATCTTATAACCCTAAGAAAATTTGAATTAGTATTTACTTTAAGACTCAATCTCAGTTCACTAGCTGCAGCAAATACATAATATCGATGCAAGATGTTAGCAATAGGGGAAATTAAAAGAGTTCACTATACCTCTGTCCTATCTTTGTATGTGTTTGTAAATGGATGAATTCCTAAAACAGAGGTTGGCTTTAAAAGATCATGCCTTAAATGATCACAGCCAACAGTTTCTGTGTATTCTTTTACTTCGTTATTTATTAAATTGATGTATGTAAGTGCTTTGCCTGAATATCTGTCTGTGCATCACATGGGTGCTTGGTGTCCATGGAGGTCAGAAGAGGGTGTCAGATGCCTTGGCACTGGAGTTAGAGATGCCTGTGAGCTGCCATGTGGGTGTTAGGAATTGAACCAGGCCCTTTGTAAGAGCAGCCCAGTGCTTTTAACTTCTGAGCCATCTCTACAGCTCTCCTGTGTTTTTTTTAAAGCCATGATTACTAAGTCTCTACGGAAAACTACTCAGTAACTAACAGACTGCTCACCATGCTTGGTATCCTGGCCAGCATCATAACCTACACTATCAATGCTGCTGGTCTCCTAGGTTACTGCTCAATTAGAGTTGCACAGAGGGCACCAGACCATGCTTGTAAGGGTTCCTCTGAGGAAACAGTGAGAACAAATGGACACAGATTGCTGCTGCAGGGGTGGTGGGTTTGAGTTAGGATTCTGGTGTGCTATGAAGTCCAATTGTCTAATATTCCTTCCTCGTTGTCTTTTAAAGTATGAGTTGAGGAAACAGTGGCCTGGTCCAGTTTAGCTTTTAGCCCAAGTTGGAGTGAATCTGGCAAAATCATGGATTTCTACAGTTTCCAGGGTATCCCAAGACTTGTAATAAATATCTCAAGCAGCACATTTCCATTAACTGGAAGTTGATGTAAGTAGAAGAACTCACCTAGAATTGCTCGTCAGATGTTTAGTTTGCACCATTTACTCCACTGACATGTGATTTATTAATTTTGTTCTAGAGATTTGAGTTCAAGCTGTACAAATCATGAATAAAGATTAGTTTAATAATCACAGTGCCTCCTGGGACAATACTTCAAGAAAAGAAAATTCAAACTTGTCTCAATGTAAAAATAATATGACAGTTGTATCAATATTTGCAAGTTGAAATGATATTCAATACCCTATGGAGGCAGTGGATATATCTTATTCCAGCTTATTTTGTGCAAACTCTAAAACTTCCCCTTTTAATTTCATATTAATGCTTATTAATATTTTCCCCATGAAAATGTTTAAAAAAATAAATCTAAGCTTTTCCTCCTAATCTGCCTCCAGCCATTGAAAACACTAGACCTCTTGTAACTGTTTTGATGACTTAAATTCTTCCAAAAAAAATAATATATTTCCAGGGCCCCAAGCCACTTACAGCAATATTATTTTGTTATTTTTCACAATTAAAATAGGTAATTATGTGGCAATGTGGCAATACCATACATAGTTTTAATATTCAAAATTAAATTCTGTTGTGTTCACTGGCTTATTTTGCCTGTCCCCTTAACCCTTAGGAAACTCTAATTTTTATATACTCATATGTGTAATTTAGAAAAATAACGCGACAATAAATACCCTGATTAGAAGGTAAGTACTCACAAGCATGAGTTAAAAATGGCTGAGGAACCTTAATGTTTCTATGATTTATATTATTATTATGTAGCTATTGGTGTGGGTGGTATAGATACCATCATGTGTTGGAGGCGATTCCAGCTATGACTTCATATATTCAATGACATCTCTTGTAACATTTATTGCAAATGCCTGAATCTCATATGTGCTAGATAAAGAAGAGAGAGAAATAACAAGCAGAATTGAGCAAGCCAAAATCCTTCCTTCACACTAAATTCTCGTTCACTAGTGATATTTTATCAGAAAGGTCTAGTCTCCTTGTCAAAAAATGAGGAACACTGATCTACATGTAGGACTTGGATAGAGCTTATTAAAGTAAAATTTTAGAGGACTGGTGGGCAGAATTCAGTGTACCAAACCCAGAGGTGCCAAAACAGAGAGCCAGGCATCTATCTTTTAGAAGTGACCAAATATTAAGCTGAGCAAGGAGGGTTCAAGGTAAGGTCAGAAAAAGTGTCAACAATTATACTTCCTAGTGTAAAAATATTTATGATAAAGGATATAATTTGTTCTTTTTGGTCTTACATGGGTCTCTATTTTGTGTGACTATAGTACTGAATTTGTTTATTACCTAACATTTGGGAATGAACAAAACTTGATTAAAATTAAAATTATATTTCTATCATGATGCTGTCTGTACTGGCTTTCTAGATATCTAATAAGGAATTGTGCCTCACCAAACAATATGGTTTGGCTTGATGTGAGTAAGAGTGGGAAGCCAAATTTATAGTCATAATAAAGTTGTCAAGGCTAGATATTTTCATTCCAGAGTGCAGTTGCATTGGGTAACCTGCCCCCAGGCAATCACTGAGTCATTTATATACTCTCTGGGAGGGGTTTGCTTACATCCTATAATCACATCATTAATAGTCACTGCTAGATATAAAAACAAAGAAGAATATTACTGGTTATTTTGCAACCATAACACAACTTCACAGACATGCTCGTGATCAAATGCTGAAGTAACCAGGATGCCCAATCACAATGTCAACCAACAGGTACCTGCAAAACATGAATGTATAATATGTCTCCTTGACCTACAAAGTGTGGGAAGCAGTACCATATGAAGAAACAAGTATGGGACCATGACATTAACATGTGGTTTTGCAATGTGGGAAATAAGAGAAGGAAGTTTTGGACATGCTGCCAATATTCAGGGAACTTGTATTCACAGGAGGCACGTGAACAATATATATATCTAGATAGATAGATACATCTGCTGATTGATTCTGCACATCAATTAGCTGAGTGTGTCCCCATGGGCAAATCAACTCACTCCCGTGGTCCTTAATTTTGTATGGAAAATGAGAGTATTAGATGTTTCATGGCATCTCCCTTCCAGTCAAAGATTATGTAATAATAACCACGTGTGTTTATGCATACACACATATAAACTATATGTTTTTACTAAGTGCAACAATAATAAAACTAATATGCACCCATGATGCTATAACTTGGTACTGAGTTTACTTTATTATTTTCTAATAATAAAGGAATTTTCTGCTTTTTGTTAATGTAACTACAGGAAAGTTGATGCTATGCTAGTTTCTTTATGTATAAGATTTAAGTATTAATGCCCCACTGTTGTTTATGGCATGTTATGAGCATTAACTAGGTAATGCATAGCTCAGTGCATGGTACCTGGCAAATACTTAGTAGTATTTTTCTACTCTTTTCTTATCCTGTGACTAGCGGACAAAGCATAAATGGTCTTGTGAGTATCTACTTCAAGGGAAATCTGTTTTGAATTATTGCAATTTTGGTAAATTATATGGATAGAAGAAACACTTGAATGTTGGCAATGTATTTTTTCAGCAAAGAGAAGGGACCCCAAAATAGTGTGATTTTTTTCTTTAAAAGATAAACTAAAATTGTATCTCATATTTACTTATGGGATAAATTGTTTTCTTTTTTTTTAATTTACTCTGGAATTTTAAGATGTGAGTTCAGAATTTCTCTGGCCCTTTGTCATATTCTGGTTGTTTCTTAAGAGAAAAAAGAGGCTCCATAGCTTTACTAGTCTGGGGTTTATATGGCAGATACAGCATAATTCCTCACCCATACATTTTATAGGTCTCCCAGTGGAGTATAAAAGGTTGAGACTACTTGGGAGGAGAGTTTGGCAGTTTCTTCAGAAGCTTAGCATCTATTTAACATGAGCATGTGAGAAATCAGAAACAGCTTCTGAGGAGGAGGATGCTTTAGTGTGTGTGAGAGTAGCTCAAACAGCTGAGACAGGCAGCATCATCGTGATCTAGTCTGGATCCCACGTCCGAGTAGGAAATGAGAAGTCTCTCAACCCATCTCAAGTGCAGAGCAAGGAGAGGACAGTGTGGAAGAAGGTGGTGCTCATTAGAAGTTAATAGAATAGGAGCATCTGAATGTCCAGGAGAGGGGAAATGGTCCAGGTCAGAGCAAAAGGAGACAGAATATATATTCTAGAACACATCCCCATGTTTCTTATGATGACCTTGCTTTAATAATATTGGAACACATCTGTTTTAGTTTCCATTGGCTGAGCAATAAATATGATTAGCAACACTGCCAAAGGTTTTACATCAATGAGATCATTGTCATCGTAATAATTAGATGAGATATGGGTAATTATCACCCTTACTCTTCAGATTTTAGACGAGGAAAGCGAGGCTCTATACGGTACATATTGGTCAATGGAAAGAAGCTGAGATTCTCACACTGGTCTGACCACCTCTTCCAGCTCAAGCAAATTACTACTGGTCTGTACCAGTCCTCTTTCATGAACCGAGGGCTGCCAGGCGTGGTGACATAAGCCTTTCATACCAGCACTCAGGAGATGGAGGCAGGTGATCTCCGTGAACTCAAGGCCAGACTGGTTTATGTAGCAAGTTATAGGCTAGCCAGGTCTACATAGTGAGACTTTGTTAAAAACAAAACAAAACACAAAACAAAACAAAACAAAACAAAACAAAACAAAACAAAACAAAACAGAAAACCCTGAAGAGCTGACTTTCTCACAAAGGCAATAAAAAATGAAAAAATTAAGCTACAAAAATTGCCAAGATGGGAATTGCCAAGGACTCATATCCCTCCATTGCCTATCTGCTAGAGATTGACATAAATAATTGCAGTTTTAGAAACCATTTTAACCATCATTGTTCAGGAAAAATTGTGTTTAAAACTTTTCCTGAGATATTAACAGCACGTCATTAATATTAATACTGGAATGAAGCTTAGGAATGTTTATAACCCTATGGGGGGGTTTACATAACTACAAGGTGAAGCTTCTAAAGCAGTACGCAAAACAGCAAATGAGTAAGAGAAGAAACGAGAGGAGAAGCGGGGGTGGGGGGTGGGGGGGAGTCAAGGTCACAGGCTTTAACTGACGCTTTCTTGCATTGCTAATGGAGTTTAAAATGTTGAAAGTACAAGGGAAAAGCATTTGGCAGTTTCTTAAGCTAAACATCTGTTTAACATGAACATTGTGTATTTATCAGGGAGAATCCATAAAAAAGACATATACATTTTTGTTCACATAATCAGAAACAACAGGTGAGGGGATTAATCATCTGTGGTATATTCATATAGTGACTGCTTTTCAACAGTAAAATGGAATGACCACTAATAACATGCAAGAACATGGGTGCAAGACAGAAATATGCAGAAACAGAATCCAGACACAAGAGAACACACAGCTTAAGTCTTTCCTGTACAATTTATGACAAAATAATGGCTAGCTCTGCTTGGTATGAACATTTCACATTCACGCACTCATGCTAGCATGTATGTAGTCATGGTGATGAAATCATACCAGCAGTAAGAATTGTATTGGGACAGAGGCCTGACTATAAAGGGGCACAGGAACCCTAGGAAGGTAGGAATATTTTATATACTAGTTGGGATGACGGCTGCACAAGTGTGTACATTTATCAAAAGCCTTTCATCAATATGTTTAAAATATTTCATAACATTTAATTTTATCCCAGTGCTATTGGTTTGAAGAAATATTGTGCCTTAGAAGAAAGTACATTAAAAACCAACAATAAAACTCCTTTCTTCTCTGTTTGCTTTCTCCAAATGTTTAGTGTATTCAGTTCTTGTTTCAGAGAGGCAGTTTATTTCCTGTGGTTTGTCCTCAGTTGCAAGATA
Organism: Peromyscus melanophrys; assembly: GCA_902168415.1. NCBI lineage: Eukaryota > Metazoa > Chordata > Mammalia > Rodentia > Cricetidae > Peromyscus > Peromyscus melanophrys. The sequence continues at coordinate 16,823 of CABHPR010132326.1, read as the reverse complement.
GATTTTTGTTTACAAAAGTCAAGCAAAGGAGTTGGAGAGATGGCTCAGCAGTTAAAAGCACTTGTTCTTGAGAAGGATCTAGGTTCAGTTCTCAGTAACACATGATGGTCACAACTGCTTATTACTCCAGTTCCAGGGGAACCCAATGCCCTCTTCTGACCTCCAGCACCAGGCACAGACATGCTATGTGAGTAAAATATTCATACATATGCAATAAAATAAGCTTTTAGAACATTTTAAAAGCCGAGCAGAAAAATTATGAGACTTAAAAATAAAGCTATTATTTATTACCTGTCTAATCAGATTTCCTAGATATTTGAGGTTTTAAAAATACAACATTTTAAGAATGCTGTTTTCTAAAACAATTGTTTGCCTCCATTTCCCTTAAGCAACATTTCCTGAACACAGTTTAACCCTTTCTCAATGTTTCCAGGTCATCATTATGGATAGAAAAATCACACCATTCTGTGAACCGTGATGGTTTCCAAGCCTGTGATGATGCACAGGGCTGTTGGCTTTTAAATTAAGTGGCCCCAACATAATGGTCCTTTAAAGTTCTTGTGTTGGCATCTTACTTCTTTCTGCTGTCTCTTTCATTGAGCTGCCAGGACTTTCTCTTTTTCCTATTTATCAGCTCTTCTCTTAGTGGAGCTGCTTTCTTGTTTTCAAACCTGCGAAGGGAATCACGCTTACAGAAGTGCATACACAACACTAGTCCCTGTGGATTGATTTTCAAACTAGCAACTGATTGGTTTCAAAAGAATAAACTGGAAGTTGGATGTGGTGGTGCATGCCCGTAGCTTCAGCACTCGAGCTGGAGACAGGAGGAGCTGGAGGTCAGTCAGGCTGCATACTGAGCTAAATGTCAAGATTTTGTTTTCAACCACACCACTACCAACACTGACACAGCTGCCCTTGGAAACAAGTTGTTAGCAAACAAGATGATAGATGCCCAGCTTCTATCCTTGGAGATTTCACTATCCAACTCAGTAGGCCTCACTCATGATTTTTAAATTAGAGAGAGATGCTTACATAAAACAAAAGTAGGGAAAATAGCATAATGAACCACCAGTCCATCATATGGCTTCAAGAATATTTAACATTTTGCCAATTCTTTTCCATCAGAGGTAGAGTGAGAAAAATTATGACTTTAAAAAAATTCATATATAATTTACAAACTATAAATTTCACCCCCTTAAAGTGTACAGTTCAGTGTTTTTAACATTTCACAATGTTGTGAAATCATCACCAACAAATTCCAAGATATTATCATCCCTCCAGAGAAAACCATGCATTCACCAGCAGTCACTTCTTCCCTATTTTCCAGCCCTTGGCAATCAATCACAATTAACTTTGCCTCGATGGCTCTGCCTAGTCTGAACATTACATTTGCATGAAATAGGTAGCTTTTTCTGTGTGGCTTCTTTCCCTTAGCTTAATGGCTTCACACTTCTTCCGTGTTTGGGGTTTTGAGGCAGGTTTTCATTAGCATACACTAACATGGACATGTTATGAACTCCTCATCCTCCTGCTCCCACCTCCCAAATACTTCGCCTCTGTATGCCAGTCATGGTGGTATATGCTTTATAATCTCAGCATTGGGGGGGAGGGAAGACACAAGACTGCTGCAAGTCCAAGGCTAGTATGGTCTATATACAGAGTTCCAGGCTGGCTAGGGCTACATAGGAAGCTCCTGGTTTGTTTGTTTTGTTTTGTTTGTTTATTTATTTTATTTTTCGAGACAGGGTTTCTCTGTGTAGCCTTGGCTGTCCTGGAACTCACTCTGTAGACAAGGCTGGCCTTGAACTCAGAAATCTGCCTGTCTCTGCCTCCTGAGTGCTGGGAGATGAGTGCCACCACTGCCTGACAGGTTTTTTTTAATTTAAGTTACATACAAATGCGCTCTCTTCTCTCTCTCTCTCTCTCTCTCTCTCTCTCTCTCTCTCTCTCTCTCTCTCTCTCTCTTTCTCTCTCTCCTCCCCCCCCTTTCTGGATACTAGACTCTTACTAGACTCTTTTCAGATATATACATATTTTCTTCCTCCCCACAGGCTTTGTTCTTACTTTTATCTTGACAGTGTCTATCAAAGCACAAAAGTTTTAGATTTTATTATTTTTTCCATGGCTTGTACTTCAGGGGATATATCTAAGAAATCATTGCCCAACTCAAGATAGCAAAGATTTGCATCCAAATTCTTCAAGAGTTTTATACTTTTACCTTTTACATTTACATTTCGTGCATCTAAAATTTTAAAAAAGATTCTCATATACTTCTCAGGCAAAAGAAGTTTGGAAAATAAGTGAGTGGATTTTGACAAGAGTTTAGGAAAAAGACAAGTCTGAACTTCAGTGCTGCTTTCAATACCCATGCTGAATGGTAAGAGGTTTTTTTGCTTTCCTTGGTTCCTGTTTTTGTTTTTTCTCTCTTGCAGATGGCTGAAGTATTCACAGAGGCCCACAGTTAACTCCATAATCATATAATAAATAAATCAATGTTTGGATCAGTTCTTCACATGGTTAGGAGACGCTCATTATAGTCCAAGGCTAAAAATATACACTGTTATCCTAAGGCAGGTTCAGTGTGTGATGCCCCACAGTTCTGATCCATGGACTGAGAAATGAGGAGAAAAGAAAGCAAAAGTCAATGGCTGAGACCTAGTTTTCTGCCAAGGGATGATGGTGTGGATGTCTATACTTTTGTCACTAGCAGAAAGAAAGACATTTAAGCACAACCCCTAGCCATCCACTGCTGGTTGACAGTTCGTTCCAGGGATGCAGAGGTCAGGATTCCAGACTGCAGTGAGGACTACAGTCATCTCGAGAGTTTCTAGACTGGAATCCTCCAGAGATTCTGATATGGAAGGCTGGGATAGGGCCATGAACTGGCATTGCCAATGGGCTTCCAGATGCTTCTGCTGCTGGTGGTCACACGTGGAGCAGCACTACTTAAAATGCAGTGATCCTCCTGCCCTGTGCTCCCCCTAAATCTTGATTAAGTGGGCATGGAGCTGGTGATCCTGCTTGGTAACAGAGTGCTAAGGAGGTCAAAAGTCTGTTAAGTGTGGTTTCCCAGTTTGCTTCAAATTCCAAATCATTGACAGTCTCATTTCAGTGTATAGACGAGAGTTCTTTTTCAAAAATCATTTGGTCATGTCTGAAAGTATCTTGATTTCAAGAATATTAGTAAGAATTATGCAAATGATATTTTACTTTTTCTGTATTTTCATTTAATCTTGCTAAAGCTATGTGAACATCAGCTGTGGTTAAGAATGCTCTTCAGGAGAGGGCAGAGTCAAGGGGACAGAGGGCAGAGTTGAGGGGACAGAGGGCTGAGTCAAGGAGATGAGGAGATGAGTGGGATCAGGATGCATGATGTGAAATCCACAAAGAATCAATAAGAAGTTAAAAAAAAAAGAACACTATTCAGGAACATCTTCTGTTTCTGAGATAATGTATTTGACCTGTGGCCAAATGAGATTCTGGAGAGATGTGGTTGTGACTTTGATAGATTGAGCCAAAGTGATATTCTGGTGATCTGCAAAGGGATTTTATCAGTCCAAGGGTGCCTGCCAGCTGAATTGGGTACAATAGTGACTTTCCAAAACTGTCCAGAACAACCTACATTTATTCTGCCACTGTTTCCTTCTACTAACTTAGGAGTTGGATGAGAACTTTATTTTCTGGTCTCTATCATTTCTAAGATTATAGCTTAAACCTGAAAACCAAATGTTAAGCCATGCTACTGTCTCTTACAAATGGGCCTTGACAGAGCTCAGTAAGCAGCAGGGCCATCATAGCTTGCTGATGTCACATGATGCAGACCGAGCCCTCAACTTACTTGAATAAAGAAAGATAAGCAGAAAATTTATTCTATTGGTAAACTGAGGAATTTCAAGAACAGAAAGCCTGAGAACAAGAATAATAGTTGAAGGCATTATAATTCCTGATTTTAATAACAAAACAATGTGGTACTGGCACAAAAACAGACATGCAGATCAGTGGAATGGTATAGAGAATGCAGAATTGAACCCACACAGTTATAGCCACCTGATTTTGGACAAAGAAGCCAAAAACTTATGTTGGGAAAATATAGCCTTTCCAACAAATTATGCTAGGAAAACTGGATATTCTCATGTAGAAGGATGAAAACTAGATCCAAATCTCTCGCTTTGCATACAAATCTACTCGAAATGGAAGAAAGGCCTTAATGCAAGACCAGCCACTCTAAAACTGTTAAGGGAAAGCACTTGAAGACACAGATATGGGCAAGGACTTTCTGAAAAGGACTCCCAACAACTCGGGAAATAATACCAAGAACTAACAAGTGGATTTGAGGAAATTACAAGGCTGCATAGCAATGGAAACAGCCAAGTGAAGAGGCAGCCCAAGAATGGGAGAAGATCTTTGCGACATATTTGATAGAAGATTAATACCTAGAATACAAAAAGAACTAAAAAAAAAATCTAAACACCAAAGAACCACACAACCCAACCAACCAATAGCTAATGGAATGAACAAACAGTTCTCAAAATATGAGGTACAAAGGCCAATAAACATAGCAAAGAAAGTTCAATATTCGTAGCCATCACCAAGATGCAAATTAAAACTATACTGAGATTCCATCTCCCCCCAGGCAGAATGTCATTCATAAAGAAAACAAGTAACAGCAAATGCTGGGTAGAATGTGGGGAACTGGGAAGTTCTATAACCTGCTACTGGGATGTAAATTAGCTCAGACACTATGGCAATCTATTTGGAGGTTCCTAAAAAATTGGGAACGGAACCAGAAGGTGACCCAGCTACACCACTTCTGTGTATGCATCACAGAGATGCCTGCACGTGAGTGTTTATTGCAGCAACAGCCAAGTCAGGGAATACACAAAGAAAGTGTGATTGACACATAAACACAATGGGGTTTTGTTTAGCCATAAAGAACAGTGAGATGATGTCATTTGTTGGGACATGAATACAACCAGTGGACACTGGATTAAGTAAAATTGGCCAGACTGGGGGAAGGCAAACATCAGATATTTTCTCTCATTTGTGGATCCTAGGTTTTTATATAGTAACATAAAACCATAGGGCTATGAAAGCTTTTCTCTGTATGTATGGAAGAAAGGGAAAGGTATGGAGGAGTGAAAATGGTAAAAAACAAACAAACAAACAAATAAAAACAAAAACAAAACCCAAAAAAACCAAAAAACCACTCTCTGATATTCTTGAAAGAAATTGTCTTTATGAAACTAAGCATTATGCACAACGAACACACATCAATTAAAAAAAGAGTAGAGAGGGGTTGGAGATTTAGCTCAGTGGTAGAGCGCTTGCCTAGCAAGCGCAAGGCCCTGGGTTCAGTCCTCAGCTCTGAAATTAAAAAAAAAAAAAAAAAAGAGTGGAGAGAATACAATAAGCTGGCCACGGTCTTAGAGTTAGCTGTACTTAAAGTCAACTAATTACGTGTGGAAAGAAGTGGATCCTTTGTTTTAAGGAGAAAACACAGCTCTATACCAACCCTTTCTATACCTCCCTCAGCATGTCTGACTGGATTCTCTCTATTTGCAGACTCTATTCTCTGCCTACTGTATCACCCATGGGAGAGCTTCCCGTCATCACATGGCAGCCCTTATAATGCTCCAAGTAGGAAGGAAGGGTTTTCTTTCAAATAGGCTGTAACCCAACCCAAAGGAAAGCCAGTTATCTCGGTGGCCATATGTCCATCAGAGGAAAACATGTGTAGCATTTTAATCCCAGAGAGTGATCTTAGTCACCAGGCTTCTCAGGAGCTGACATTATCATTCCTCCCCCGCTTTTCTAAATTACGAAGGCAATAACCCCTTTGCATGGAAATCACCCTCACTGGCTAGCTACTTCATTAAATTACCATATGATTCCTATTTTATGGGTAGAAAATAGTTGATCTCAGTGAACTGGCAACTTAGAAACTTAGGAGGCAAATTAGAGCAATTACTAATAAATTATACATGTGGTAACTAACAATTTGTCTATCACTGTGAACTATGAAGGAGTACTGCCAGACTCCCCGGCTCTGCAATTTTGAACAGGTCTTTTAGTTTTTTCCCCTTTCCTAGACCAGAAGCTCTCATTATCCACACTGGTTATACCATTACTATTGCTGCTTTCGTGGAGTCCAACATTTCTCATTCGAGTTAGAATACAACAGATAGATTTGCACTCCATTTGGAACTGAGAGCTTGAATACTTAAAAAGAAAATACTAAAAAATTTTTTTTCTGTTAATATAATCATCCCCCTCATGAAAACCCCAGTAAGAAGTGAGTACCATGTCAGCTTCCCCTAAGTAAGTTTATAGGAGAAATGGCAAGAGATAGAAGCACAATGTTTCTGCATTCATAATCACCACTGCATTTCTGGCTGAGGTACTATGATGGAATTAAAGCAAGTTCTGTGCTATAAGGTGTGTAGTTGTCGGGCAGGAGGTGGGATGAGGTCAGTTAAAGATAGAATCTTTCTCTTCTTGTCCTGCTGGTCTCACCTAGACCTTGGGTGTGCCATCCAGGATGAAAGGTGTTGATGCCATTCATTAATTGAGGGCCAGATTCCTCCATCTGCATATGCCTCCCACATGGAGTGCTTTCCTCTCTCCACTTACACCCCAGTACTGAGCTGTGTGGCTGCCGTGAAGAGCTCAGGGGAAGGAAACACAGGCTTTCTTACTGCATCTGTGAATTTATTAGCCTCTTGTTCAAATGGGAACTAAAAGTATCTGCCCATACTCCTTTAAACAACCCCTCACCATGATCAAGTAAGCAATCCTAGTTAAACTTATTAGCCACAAGAAAAGAAGATGTGGAAATAGAAGGGGGATTAGTTGGAAAGAGGAAAGGATCAGTGGGAATGGGGGACAAAAGAGGGTGATGAGGGTGAATATGAGCGAAATCATTTTTTTTAAAGATTTATTTATTATGTATACAGAAGAGGGTGCCAGATCTCATTACAGATGGTTGTGAGCCACCATGTGGTTGCTGGGAATTGAACTCATGACCTCTGGAAGGGCAGTCAGGGCCCTTAACCTCTGAGCTATCTCTCCAGCCCCTGCGAAATCATTTTTATCCATGGTTGAGAATGTCACAATGCAACTTATTGTCTAGGTTCTAGATGTTAAGATAGGGTGTTAAAAAGCAACAAAACCTAAAAATAACAACAAAAATCTTGTTTAAAACCACCACCACCACCACCACCACCACCACCACCACCACCACCACCAC
>CABHPR010132325.1:7319-30391 GCA_902168415.1 Peromyscus melanophrys | reverse complement strand
CACACACACACACACACACACACTTTGTTAACTGCAACACTCTCAATTTAACTGATCCTAGCTATTAGGGGTGAATCAAAGAGAGATAATATGTGCAACTTTGTTTTTAATCTAAAACACAGTTACAGTCCAGAGCAGTGGTTCTCAACCTTCCTAATGCTGCGATCCTTTAAATCAGTTCCTCATGTTGTGATGACCCTCAATCATAAAATTATTTTTGTTGCTGCTTCATAACTATAATTTTTCTACTGCTATGAATCATAATATAAATATCTAATATTTGGGATATCTGATGTGTAACTCCTATGAAAGGGTCATTCAACCCCAAAGCGGTCATGATCCCACAGCTTGAGAAATACTGGTTCCGAGTAACAGCTGAATACGTTATGACTTCTCTAAGGAGGCTCAAGGGAGGATTTTTTCTCCTTCCACAAGAACACCAAGAATTCTGAGCAAATGTCTCTTTCTTCTTTTCCACTCTGCTCCCCTCATCTTTCAATCTTAAGGACATGGTGAATAATTTAATGGGTCAGGCTTTATTTTCACACCAGGTGTAAGAGCTTAAAGCCAGAGAGCAGATTGTGGCCTGCTTTTAATGAGGGAGAAAACTATTGTAGAGAAATTAAAAAAAAACCTACCCAAACCTCAAAACTTCTGGCTTCATTTTATCTTTTCAGATACCTCTTAAATCTTATTCTTTCTCTTGCCCGTTTATTTTGAATTTACTATAACTAATTGAGTATCTGTTCGAGTCTTTTCTGAAATGAGGTGGACCACAGAGAAGACTGAAATAAATAGACTGTACTTGCTGCACATGTTTTGTCCTGTCCTGGAACGTTTTGTGGTGAGCAATATATTTTTTCCTCAGCTCGCAACATCTATAGTTAGTTGAGGTTTAGGTATATAGTTAGTCTCTTCTAAAAATACAAGCACGAACTCAGGCCACCCTTGACTGCTCAGTGAGCAGCAGTACAAATGTAGGTAAAAGGAAAGAGGGTGGTAGTTTAGAGATGTATGGGGAAATGTAGGGTAACAGAAAATAGTAATGGCAGCTGACATTTGCTAAGTATTTTGTGCTGTTTCCTCTTCTAAGCAAAGCATTACATACATCAACTCACTTAATCCCTACTCTGGGAAAAGGCTGTAATTTTTCATGTTGCAGACTAGGAAACGGAGGTACAGAGAGGTAAGGGGGACTTGTTTGGACTCATGGTGTGAGACTGAAGTATGTGTTTCTCAATTCTCAAGAGAAGCAAGTGGTCTGTTTCTACTCTTTCTTTTTCTAACACTTGAGTTGTCTGTTCTTACTGTTGTTTGTCCTGAAGCACATTTGTATGTGGAGAACATGGGGTGCCATTGTGCCTCTTTTGTCAACTAGGCACTGGCAACCTGTAGTTAGGTGGTCTCTGCAGGAGGTTGACCAGTAGTCTCTACCTCCAGAGACCCATCCCAACCTCTAGAACTTGGGAATGTGACCTTATTTGGAAAGGGGCTTTTAGTGCAGTTAAGGACTTCAAGATGAGAGCATCTGGATTATCTGCCTGGGTCCCTGAGTTCAAGGGCAGGTGTCTTTAGAAGAGACAGAAGAACACAGAGGAAAAGCTTTGTGAAGACAGAGGTGGATGCAATGAAGCCACATCCAAGGGACTCCGAGATCTTCAGAAGCTGCAAGAGGGAGAAAAGACTCTTCTAGAAGTTTTGAAGAAAAAAAAAAAAGTCTGCCAAAACATTGACTTTGGATTTCTGACTTTCAGAACTGTGATAGAATGCATTTCTATTGTAAACCACCCAGGGTGTGGCCATTTTTTATAACAGCCCTGGGAAAAAAGTGCACCCTCTAAGTACTTCCTCCTCTGTAGAGACAGCTTTTCTGCTGCCCACTGCCTCCAGCATGGGGATAAAAAAGCCTTGTGCTGCTGGGCAAGTACTCTGCCAGTGAGGTATATACACAGCCCTGTTCATATTTTTCTGTTCTAGGGCCAGAGACAATAATTTTTCTTTGTATAACCAAACCCTTGGCATGCTCAGGGGCCCCTTCCTTGCTGGGCATCCCTTCTCAGTCTCTTGGCACCACAGTTCTCTTCCCAAAGAAGAGTAGGGAAGGGGACCTCCTTGCCATCTTATAGGCACTTCAGCTAGAGCTGGACCTGGGGCCATCTGATTGAAAGGAACATGTCACTGGCTCTAACTACCTTGGTTTCTCAGGACAATAATGACAGGGGAAGGCCTAGACTGCTCAGTGTCTGAGGGTCCCTGTTAGACAAGTGACCCACAAGGACTAGGCTACAGCAGGTGTGTTTCTATGCACATGGACAATACAGGCCTGAGATGGGTCAGGGTATTTTCTATCCATACCTAAACTCCCATGGGGACCTTTCATAGGTTTTCTCTAACTTAGGCTTGTTGGCATTCATCCATCACCAAGAGCCTGTTGTTTTTCCGTCACAAGGACTCCCAGAACCCTCTTGGTATTTTGAGTGGGTTGAGGTCTTTCCAATACCTTGTTTCCTGTTGAAGACTGTTGGGATTCTAGGAAAAGATAGGCACCATGCCCAAGACTGTGGTTCTCTTAGGTGTTCTGGTGCCACTGCTGTGACAGAATGCGTTAAACTGCGTGCCATGGGATTTGTCCGACTCCCAGTACAGGTAGCTGGAGCAGAACACGTTCTGGTGAGGGCTGTTTGACAACAGGGCAGACTACAGAAGAGGCAAATCTGAAAGCCAGGAGATAAGACCTGGGCAGGGCAGCTTGCTGTTAAAAAATGACAAGCAAACTAACTACCCCAGCAGATTCTTTAAGGAACTAGGATACTCCTACTACCAGACCTGACCCACTTCCCCAAACAGCACCAACCCATTCGTGAGGGCAGAGCCTGTGATTCATTGTTCTCCACTGGACCCCCAACCCTTAAAGCTTCCATCATCTCAACCCATCCATGCTGCAGACCTTAAGAAAGCCTTGCATGAAACACTCCAGCCACATCCAGACCATAGCAGTTGACACTCAGAATGCATTTTTACCTACGCCTGGAAGCTGTCGGTACAGGGCATGGCTCTCCTGATGGTTACTCTATGTACAGCGCCAGACCTAGTGCCTGACCAAGTAGGAGGAGCTGTGGCTTTTCCTGTTCCTTTGATCTCTCAGGCTTTAACCCCAAATTCTGGCTCCATATTTTTTATTTTATAAGACTGTTTAGCAATTTGTCTATACCTATGAATGAAGGTCATGGCCCAAATTCATGGCTTTTTTTTTTTTTTACACTCAGATTAACAGGCGTGGTGGTGTATATCTGTAATCTTCATACTCAGTATTGCTGAGCATTTGAGTCTAAATGGGTCTATATGGAAACCCTGCCTCAAAATATGACAAAAACAAACAAAAAAACCAATCAAACAACAAAAAGAAAAAAGAAAGAAAAAGAGAGATCAAAGTTAGGACAAGTGGGTTGGCTGCTGTTGTGTCTATCTCCAAGGAAGAGTCCAGCCCGTGTAGGGCATTCTTTGTAAGACACAGTAGGTGATTAATTGTGCCTTCATTTGTTTCCATTCCCATTTCTAATAAAATTGAAGGAAACCTGTCATGTAACAGGTCTCATTGCAAGAGTCCAAATGAACATCTAGGATGTTGCCAAAGCAGCATCTGAATTACTGATGAATGAGGCCCTGGAAGGACCATCTACTTTTTATGACAGTATTGGCAAAATGATGCAGTATGGCCAAGTCATATGTCTAGAATGAATAGGAGACCAAATTCTCATATGCCCACCTCTAGATTTCTTGCTACTTGCTTTATCTTTTCTGTTTGGGTAGGAGGGGATAGTATCTTAAAACTGTTGGATGATGATGTACATCTGTAAGATTGAGGATATTTTCTTACCTATCTACTGTATCATTGTAAATTGGACAAAGTCAATAGTAATTTTTCTAGTATCACTGTCCCACTTATATTCAGATGCCTCTGTATTCCCAAGATAACTTTAAATTAAATTGTTTATTTTTTGAGATATAAATATAATTACATCACTTCCTCTTTCTACACTCTCCCATGAACCCCACTTACTCTCTTTTAAATTCATGGCCTCATTTTCTTGTTTTTTATATGTCTGTTCCTAAATACATGAATACCACCTGCTCAGTCTGTTACATGTATGTATGTCTTTAGGATTGATCCTTTGGTACTGGATAACCAATTGGTGTGCTCTCCCCTGGGGAAGACTATTTCTTTCACTCTAAGCTTTGCTTAGGTGCCTGTGGCTCTTTGCCTAGGATTGAAGCCTCCTGAGCTTTGCCCCTTCCACATTACCATGTCCCTTGATGCCATCCTTGTTCAGGCAGCCATGCTGGTGAGACTTCATGGGTATGCTTTTGGACATATCTAGGAGACACTGTCTCACAGCAAACTCCCTGATCCTCTGGCTCTTACAGTCTTTCTTCCGCCTCTTCTGCAATGATCCCTGAGCCTCAGGTGCAAGAGCTGTGTTGCAGATGCAACCGTTAGGACTGGGTTCCACAACTCTGCCTTTGGAGTGATTGTTTTCTGCAATGCTCTCTCTGTTTCAAAGATAGAGTTTCCTTGATGAGGAATGGGAGCTGCACTTACCTGTGGGCGTAAGAACAAATATTTAGAATGTAGTTAGGGATTGCGCTGGTTTAGCGAAATGGAGGTTGTGGCTTCTCCTTGAAGAGCCTTGATTTCCCTAATCCTGGGTAGTTGGCTGGGTTTTCAGTACCAGACATCATTTCCCTCTTGATGACTGGGTCTTAAGTTCAAAGTCCAATTCGAGAGCTGTTGGTTACCACCGAGGTATGTGTACCACTACAGAACCCTTAGAGTTAGCATGTGATGCTGGTCATCCTCGTGGTTCATAGGTGTCAAAGCTGGGTCCATTGTTGACTGCCTCTCTCCTTTGGGATGGTACCTTCTGATACCATTAGAGCTAGTCTTCAGGGAGGAAGCTTTCAGGTTAGATCCAGCCAGCTCAAGGCTTCCGGGTCCTTGGTCTGAAATGCATAGCATCCTAAACAATAGGGACTTTGTTAGCTTCCATCTAGAGGGTGGGATGAGGTGGGGTAGGCAACTAAAGGTAATAGCAAGAATCTATAATGTTTTGGGAATCTTTTGGACACTGACCAACAACTCAAAAGAGGACTTCTTATGCCTATTGTTGGAGTTTTACTAGGTGGTCTGTGGCTCTTGGGGGAAGGATTGTCAGCCCAAATGGGAAATTTCATTTAAACTATCTATGTGTATCTACACACCAACTTACATGTATTACAGATATTTTTAGTGACTAGTTAATTGTATGGTTCCTCGTGGCTTTTTCAGACATCCTTCCTGTAATTTTACCATCTATTCTTCTGCTGTATTTCTCTCCTTCTCCTTTCTAATTAGAGCCCCCATGTTTTTCCCCCCTTCAGATCCCTTTACCCTGCTGTTCTCTGTTGCTATCCCACCCCTGACCCCTGCAATGGTCTCTTTTCACTTTCCTGGTTTCCGTAGTTAGTTTATGTTATATACTCACATCTGAAGATTTGGAGCTAGAAACCTCAGATGAGAGAGAACACTTGATGTTTGTCTTTCTAGGTCTGGGTTACTTCACTCTACAATCTTTCCTAGTTCCATCCATTTACCTGAAAATTTCATGATTTCATTTTTTCTTTACAGCTGATTTCCAGAGTGTATATGTACATTTTCATTATCCATTCATCAGGTGGAAGACATTGAAGTTGTTTTCATTTCCTAAGTATTGTGCATAGAGCAGCAATGAGCATGCTGAGCAAAATACCCACAGAGTAGGCTGTGCCACAGAGTGGTAAAACCGGGTCACATGGCAGATCTACTTTTAGCTTCCCCACAATGATTTACAGAGCGGTTGGACTAGTTTGCAATCCTACCAACAGTGAGTGAGGGTTCCTTTTTCCACATCCCTTCTCCAGCATTTTCTGTCAGGCGTTTGTTGATCTCTGCCGTTCTGACTGGGGTGAAGTTAAATCTCAAAATCGTTTCGATTTGGATTTCCCTAATTTCTTAGGGATGATGAACATTTTTCTGAGGTATTTCTTAGACATTTTTTTCTTCTCTTGAGAACTGTGTTCAGATTCAGGTCCCTTTTTTGAATAGGTCTTATGTTTTGTTTTGTTTGACTTTCATTTTTGAGTTCTCTGTATATTCTGGGTATTAATCCTCTTCTCAGATGTAGACCTGACAATGATTCCCACCATTCTCTGGGCTTCCTCTTCACCCTGCCGATTGTTTCTTTAGCTGTGTGGAAGACTTTCAGTTTCATGAAGTCCCACTTGTCACTTGTTGACCTTAATTCTTGGGCCAATGAAGTCCTATCCAGGGAGTCATTGTCTGTACCTCTATCCTGTAAGTACTGCCTGTGTTTTCCTCAAGGAGTTTCAGGTTTTCGGGTTTCACCTTTAGGTCTTTGGTCCATTTGGAGTTAGTTCTTGTGAGAGGTGATAGATACAGGTCTAGTTTCTTTCCTTTGCATGTGGACAGTAAGTTTCCCCAGCACCATTGTTGAAGATGCTTTCTTGACTCTGTATCTTGCCACATCACTGAATTGATCATTTCTAGAAGTTTTCCGGTAGAATTGTTGGGATCTCTAATGTATAGTATCATGTCATCTGCGAATAGAGATGGTTTGACTCCTTACCTTAGTTATATCTCTATAATTAATTTCCTTCTCTTGCCTTGATGCTCTAGCTAGTGCTTTGAGCACAATATTGCAAAGGAGTGGGGCTAGTCGACATCCTGTCTCATTCCTGATTTAAGCAGGATTGACTTAAGCTTTTCTTCATTTAGGATGACATCGTCTTGAGTTTCTCACATACAGCCTTTATTAGGTTCCTTCTAGCTTACCTTATCTAGGACTTTTACCATGAAGGCATGTTGGATCATGCATCTCTTGAGATGATCATGTGATTTTTGTCTTTAAGTCCCTTTATGTGGCCTGTTACTTTTATTGACTTGCATATGTTGAACCATCCTGCACCTCAGGTATAAAGCCTACTTGGTTATGGTACATAATCTTCATGCTGTATGTCTGTGTTTGGTTTGCAGGTTGGGTTTTATGACTCTCAAGTCTCTGCTGACTGTGAGCAGGAAGTGCCCTGTTTTTTGCTTTCTTTCTTGTCATTGACTTGGTGGAGAATCCAGGCTAGTTCCGGATTTGTCTGTATGGTTGCTTGTAATTTTCTGAGGCCATTTATCTAGGAATGAAGGGGGCATCCACCACTGGGTTCATCATTTCTCTGGTGGCTCTGTGTGATTTCCCTTCTGGTTGTCGACATTCACAGGAGAGATCCATTTAGACCAAGGCACTGTGGCCACTCCTCAGATCAAAGGACTCTCTCTTTTCTTCACTTTGAAACAGGCTTGTGTTTTTAAGGCTATCTCTGCACAGGGTAAAAAGTCCAAACAGGCCGGGCGTTGGTGGCGCACGCCTTTAATCCCAGCACTCGGGAGGCAGAGCCAGGCGGATCTCTGTGAGTTCGAGGCCAGCCTGGGCTACCAAGTGAGCTCCAGGAAAGGCGCAAAGCTACACAGAGAAACCCTGTCTCGAAAAACCAAAAAAAAAAGAAAAAAAAAGAAAAAAAAAAAGTCCAAACAGAAGGAACACACTAGTTAGAGCATCTTATCAGGGTTGCGGGGAAATAAAGAGAGAGACGACAGAACTACTTCCCATGGGGACCAAGGCATGTGCTGTTCACCCTGCTCAAGAGAGTCTCAGGTGATTTGCTCAACTCAGCCAGCTCTTCCTCAGTTGGGCAGGCCTGTTCATATGCACATACAGGAGGACTCAGGAGTAGTCTTCCTGTTTGAAGTGTGTACAGCCACTGCGTGTGCACAACTATGAGGGATTCTGGGCCACTGGACTCTGAAGATGCCTCAGGGTCTACACAGACATGTCACAACATGGTTTCTGTCCATGGAAGCACAAAGATCTTTGACAAAAATGCTTGTTGCACATCTCAATTTTAAAATGAATCTTGGCGCGGGAGAGATGGTCCAGCAGTTAAGAGAGTATACTTCTCTTGGAGGGGACTCTGCTTCAGTTCCCGGCACCCACATTGGGTGACTCCCAACCAGTTGTCACCCCAGCTCGGGGGATCCTCTGGACCTGCACTCCCATATACATATGCTTCCCTCCTAACACATACACAGACACACATACATATAAATACAAAGTAAAACGCATTTTTAACACGGAACTCATATTTTTCCATTAGAATATTTTTAAAGTCTGGGATGCTTTTTATACAGTATGAAAAAGTAGTTAAAAGTTATGTATAGTTTTTAAAAAGCTATCCACTTTAACTATTTTAGAGTGTACATTTCAGAGACATTAGGCACCTTCACAGTATTTCACAATTACCACCACCATCTCCTTCCAAACCTTTTTTCACCCCACCCAAATCAAACACCATATTCATTAAGCAGCCACTGCCCATTGCTTCCTTCTCTGGTGCTTGGCAACGGCTGAGCTGCCCTCAGTCCTTATAGCTTTGCTCTTCCTGGTTATTCCCTATGAACGGGGCCATTTGCTGTCTGTTCCTTTGTGTCGGGAATCTTTTTGTTGGTACAGTCTTGCACAGTTCACCCAGGTGGTTGCGTGTGATCTGTACAAACAAAATGGAATGATGTCCAGTGGGATACAGGAAAGAGTGGAATGATACTCCACTGTATGTGCATGCCACACTTAGTGTATGGATTCACCAGCTGGCGAGCATTTGGGCTGTTTCCATCTTTGGGCTTTGTAAGTTTCTGCACATCCACATCTCGGTTTTTGTTGAATACTTGTGATTCTTTGAGTACACATCTAGACACTAAGTGAAATCATTGGGTTGCCAGCAGGCAACTTGTGTGTTTAACGTTCTGAGGAATGGCCGGAGTATTTCCCCCATGGTGGCTTTGCTGTATTTCACATTCGCTCAGCAGTGCATGGGAGTTCCAGTGTCTCCAGATCCTCACCAATGCTTCTTATATTCTCGTTTTCTCTTATTCCCTCTGTAACCGTTCTGGTGGGGGTGAGATGCTTGGTGTTTCAGTCTGTAATTCTTTAGTGACTCAAGCTCTATTTGGGTTCCTTACCCCTGTCAGCATGATCTGTGCTGGCAGTTGCTAGATTCAGTCAGCATTTTTATGATTTCATGATTTTTGTTTGATTCCTATGAGATCACATTTTTGTGTGCGTGTGAACAAATGTATATGTGTGTGCACATGTGTGTGTGTGTGCGTGTGTGTGTATATGCACATGCATGAAGTGCTTGGAAAGATGTCACTCTGTGTCTTGTGGAACAGAATTCTAATTGGGTGACATCAGAACTCCTCTCACGTAGAAAAAAAGTACAACACGTTCTTCAGAGTCTGTATTTTTAAGTAGAAAGCTTTAAATTATAGGGGTGAATTCCAGGAAAAAAAGTATCTGAAATTTTTTAAAGAATATTTTATATGGATTCTTTGACAGTTTCATACATGTAAACAATATACTTTGACCAGATCAATCCCCAATTCCCCTTCCCATTCTTGAACCTCCCCCGAATATATCTCCCCTCCAACCTTCATGTCCACTGTCTTTTTGTTTTAGTCATCCACTGAGTTCCGTTAGTACCTCCCACACATGCATGGGTATGGGGCCAGCAGCCAGAGCATGAGCAATGTATTAGCAGCCACACCCCCAAAGGAAAATGGCCGTCCCTCCCTGAGCAGCCGTCAACCGACATTATGTCTTCTCAGCTGGGGTGAGACTCTGTAAGTCTGTCTCCCTTCCTTTCTAAATTTAGACTGGCTTGGTTTTGTGCAGATAACCACAGCTGCTGCCAGTTCATAAATGCAGTGGTCATGTGATGTCATAACACTCGCTAACAGTCATGTGATGTCACAACATTCTCCCACTATTGCAGTCTTTCTGCCCCTTCTTCTGTGATGTCCCCGGAGTCTTGAGGAGATTGATAGA
Source organism: Peromyscus melanophrys (assembly GCA_902168415.1). Lineage (NCBI taxonomy): Eukaryota > Metazoa > Chordata > Mammalia > Rodentia > Cricetidae > Peromyscus > Peromyscus melanophrys. The sequence continues at coordinate 20,426 of CABHPR010132325.1, read as the reverse complement.
GAGGTCCTGTTTAGGGCTGACACTCAGTCGGCACTTATTCTCAGCACTTTGACTGGTTACAAGTCTGCACTGGATGCTACCCACTGCAAAAAGAGACTTCTGTAGCTAAGGTTGAGAACAACATTATTCTATGGGTATAAACAAAAATATTGAGAAGGCAGTTTGACAACGTGTCAGTTTAGCAAAAAAAAAAAAAAAGTTGTACTAGGTTCCCAGCTAGGGCTTATGACTTTCACAGTCATGGCTTTTGAACCGGTTTAATATACAAGGCACAGATTCCCACCCATGGAGCAGGCCTCAGAAAGTAGCTGGTTGCTAACATCCATGCCATTATTGCACTGGTGGACACATCTTGCTTGGCTTCCTTACAGCAGGTGTTAAAATAGCATGCAGAGTCCAGTGCTGGACCATTGATGGTTTAATCCCATGGATGTGTTTTCTCCCCTAGCATCCTCCTTGCACCTTCTAGCGTTTTGAAATCTAACCAGCAGGGAAAACATTTCCATGAAATCAGTTTCTTTTCATTTGTATTCGTTTTTCACAAGAACATCAAAAACTGCAGTAAGCAATTTTGCTCTCTGATTTTTCACACGCATTAAAAAAATTAAAATTCCACTCAACCTTCTGATCCCCCTGCTCATTGGCCCACCTGTGGGCAGGCAGCACACTCCGAACAGTGAAGAGTTTATGAAAATGTCTGTCACTTTCGGTTCTTCTTTATTAACGGACTGTTATAAATACAGTAGATTTCCCCCCTAATAACAGTTCTGGAAACTCTCCAGCATTTTAAAACGTTATCAGTTCAATCCCTGTAAGTGGTTCTGTCTAGAGGTCTCTTGGAGAGTGCTGGGTCCTTTTCTAGATTTCACTATGTGAGATCCGTTGGTGGAAATTCCCTACTGGCCTTCCTTTTTCTGCCCCATTGTGTGGTGCAGGGAGGGATCCTTGGTACTTAGCAATTATCAGAATGGCCCAAAAGCTTTAAACAAACAAACAAAAACAAACAAAACACACCTCCCTACCTTAGCTCCCAAACTCCCCCACATTCCACAGAATCCAAGACAGCAAGGCAGAGGATCTAAATGTAGAGGATGGGAGATAATGTGTGGGTTAATAAGGGGTCACACGACTTTGACTCTGCATTTAGATATGTTGAACCACAAGTTCCTTGGCAAAATAATTGAATTCCTTTCTTCAGTTCCCTCGCTTGTCAAATGGAAATGACAAGCATCTACTTAGCTCCTTCCGTGGTTGCAAGAAACAAAAGTGAGCCTCATGTGGACATGCATAGTCAGATGTGTGGTGCACAGGTGTGGCCGGGGGTGGGCCTACCCACGTGGACGTGTGCATAGTCAGATGTGTGGTGTGCAGGTGTGGTCCGGGGGTGGGCCTACCCACGTGGACATGCATAGTCAGTTGTGTGGTGCACAGGTATGGTCGGGGAGTGGGCCTCCCCACCTTTCTTTGACACATGCGGTGTCTCTCAAGTAGGACCTTTAGCTAGAGTGTTAGTTTCTGAGCATGTGTGCTTGCTGGGTTTGACTTAAGCAGTCGTGAGTTGTGCTCAGGGGGTAAGAAAGATAGAGTCTAGTGTAGGATGTAGGGTTTGTATTGAACTTTTTGCTGGAGAATGAGTATGACCTCACAGACTGGATATCTTGGCATTTCCTGCTCTTATGTCCAGGACAGTGGACCTGGAGGGATTTAGAATGATACACACACACACACACACACACACACACACACACACACACACACACCCCTCTATGCTTGGTAAATACCCATGCAAAATGCAAGATACTTGTTTTATGCGGCAGTGGTCATCAATACACTAGACATTTCCTTAGCAACATGACAAGAAGAAATAATAAATACATGCTAGACGTTTCAACCAGTGGCTGGTTTTCTGTGACTGTACAAAAGGGAAGGGAAACAAAGCGTGGAACACATCATTGTAGCATAAATCTTCACCTTTGACCTTACAGTACATTCTTGTTCTTCCAGGCCATGTAAGACTCTGAATTCCTCCTGCATAGATTGTCAGAATTAGGGACCCAATGGGGTAGTGGGATTTTTTCTTTAATTTCAGTTTTCTTCAAATATGTGTGTGTGTTGTGTGTGTGCATGCTCATATGTTTGTAATTGTGCATGTTTGATGTTGGCTGTCCTCCTTGTCTCTCCACCTTATTTTTTGAGATGGTGTCTCTGAACCTGGAGCCTACTGATTGAGCAAGATTAGTTGGCCAGCATGCTCCAGGGATCTTCTGGTCTCTACTTCTCTAGCTCGAGGATTATAGGCTGTGCTGGATAGATTAATGTCAACTTGACACAAGCTAAAAGTCATCTGAGAGGAGGGGACATCAATTAAGAAAATGTATCCATGCCGGGCGGTGGTGGCGCACGCCTTTAATCCCAGCACTCAGGAGGCAGAGGCAGGTGGATCTCTGTGAGTTTGAGGCCAGCCTGGGCTACCAAGTGAGCTCCAGGAAAGACGCAAAGCTACACAGAGAAACCCTGTCTCGAAAAACCAGAAAAAAAAAAGAAAAAAAAAAAAAAGAAAATGTATCCATAAGATCAGGCTGTAGGCAAGCCTGTAGGACATTTTATTAATTAGTGATAGATGGGGGAGGACCCAGCCCATTGTGGGTGGTGCCACCGGTGGGCTGGTGGTCCTGGGTTCTATAAGAAAGCAGGCTGAGCAAGCTATGGGGAGCAAGCCAATAAGCAGCACTCCTCCATGGCCTCTGTATCATCTCCTGCCTCCAGGTTCCTGCCCTGTTTGAGTTCCTGTCCTGACTTCCTTCAGTGATGAACAGTGATATGGAAGCATGAGCCAATAAACCTTTTCCTCCTAAATTGCTTTGGTCATGGTGTTTCATCATGGCGATAGTCACCATAACCAAGACACAGGCACACACCACACCTGGCTTTTTACGTGGGTGCTTGAACTTGGGTCTTCATGCTCTTTACCGGTGGATCCACCTTCCCAGGCCATGGGCTTGTTTTACAGTTGACCTCATTACAGACCCTCACAAACTCAGTGTTGCTTAGTTGTGGAATTTAGCACTAAAACTTCACCAGCCCATGCTGTCCTCAGCCAAACCCCACAACTTTAGTTTTTACTTAACTTCCATCCCCACCCGCCATCTCATTTCAGGAAAAGAAGATTTTCCAGATCCCCTGGATGCATGCAGCTAGACACGGGTGGGATGTGGAAAAGGATGCCCCACTCTTCAGAAACTGGGCGATCCATACAGGTATTAACCCTTGACTTGCTTATTTACACAGTTGCCATTGTTGACTTTTGCTTTCGTTACACAAATATCCTGCCTTATGACCTCATGAAGATAGCTCTGAAATCCCGTGACTTGTCCCCAGGTACATCTAGGGGATGTATGAGGAGTGTAGACAGCATCACTCAGAAATGATGTCCCCACCCATCCTAGAGGTTCCCAGCCCTTAAATTTCCCATAGATGTGGTATTCTCGTAAGTTCCTATAGTCATACATTTATTTATTACAAAATTTCTGCAGGGAGCTATCTTTACAAGTGGACTTTTTACTTACTATTTGAAGCTAGTTAATTCTGCTTGTTGGCTTTCTAGACTTATCTATGGTTTGATTCTTCACTCTATCATTTTATTTTCCCCTCAAACTGGATGGTAGAACCAGAGAGACCAACTTGTCCTAGGGTGGTCTCTGTTGTCTAGGTTTTTAAAATAAAATGCCTGTACCTTAGAAATACCTCAGCAAAGCAGGATCGTTAGTCATCTGCAACAGAGGCTTTTGCTCTCTGTCTCTCTCGGTACCGTTTTAGACCTCCTCCCCTGTGTCTAATGCCCTCCCTCTTTTTCTTTATCTTTGGCTATTTTGCTAGGAAAGCATCAACCAGGAGTAGATAAACCTGATCCAAAAACATGGAAAGCGAATTTTCGGTGTGCCATGAATTCCTTGCCTGACATCGAAGAAGTGAAAGACAGAAGTATAAAGAAAGGGAACAATGCCTTCAGAGTCTACCGGATGCTGCCCTTATCCGAACGCCCTTCGAAGAAAGGTAAAGCCCTCTACTGATTAAAGAGATGGTCCCTCGCTCTAGACCGTGGTGCCCTTTTAGACTCTTCCATTTCTGCCTCCGTCGTCACTTTGAAGGGTAGAATACTTGTTCACCCTAGAGGTGATAATTCTGCCTTCACTTGCCTTGGGAAAATGACTTTCAAGGCACCAAAGGCGAAAAGATTTGTAATTCCGATCTTGTATAGCTGAGGCAGTGGGTTTCAGAAAGAATTTAGTGGAGGAAAACCCATCTTCCTCTGTCCTTCGTGAACTGATCCAGAACTACCTTTTTGTTGCCACAGGAAAGAAACCAAAGACGGAAAAAGAAGATCGAGTTAAGCACATCAAGGTAATAGTCTTTGGTTGTTTAGAAAGCCCATGTTGTGACCGTGCATTAATGAGTCGTAGTCTGTCTCATCAGAGCAGTAGCAGGACCTTTGTGCAGGCCTTGCCCTTTCTCCTCTTCCTATTGTGTTTTATGTGCTATTTATATTTCCTCCTCTGCATGTACCCACTTGCAGACACAAGTCCACATAGGCTTTGCTCACACCAGTGTCCCAGAGAAAAGTGCAAATGATGTAACAGATTCGCAGAGCTTGACGGTCACCTCTCCTTGCCTGTCACTCAGCTCCAACCAAGCTCCAGCAACCAATTTAGGTCTCATCCTGTGAAATATGTTTTCAGGCTCTGAAATACATTTGAAAACTACCGTAATTATTACGTATGTCTGTTAAGAAGTCTTAACTATCTTTCTGTCTGTTCTGTCATAAGCCATTAGCTTGGGAACACAGTAGTTCAGACACTCTTTATTAGTGTGAGTCTCAATGTTCTTTTCTGTTCTGTGATTGAATGAGTTCCAAGAGTTTTCTATGGGGATGGGTCTGTGTGCTTGAGTTTTTCAGTCGGCTAAATGGTCTGACCACCCCTACATTTCAATTATCAGAGCTCATAGAAGGTGTAGCCCTTGTTAAATAGTGAGAGAGACGTCAAACCCTGTGCCTGACTGGGGAGCCCATCCGTTGCTAAGCAAAGGGCAGACAGTACAGTTAGAGACCCAGAGACCACCCCAGAGGTGATAGAGGTCGCTGGCTTCTGTGTGTAGGGGAAGGCACTGACGGATAGAAGTCAAGTGGCTTGTGTGCAAGGTCCCATGGCTCCTTAGAACTGAGCTTGAAGTGGATGTGGAGCATTCTGATTTACAATAAGAAACAAACAAACACAAAGTGAATTACTTTAGATATCTCATTAGGTTTGGGAAGGGACAGCATCCTGTGCTACCATTGGGGCCTGGTCCCCAGGATTCCCCTCCCCTGCAAGATAGCCTCATGGAAAATGATGTAGTAGTGTTTGCATAGAACCTATCCATATCTCCCATTTACTTTAAATTACCCCTTAGTTACTTTACTTTTGATACTTAATAGTAATGAAAAGTTGTTGTGTTGTATCATTTAGGGAATAATAACAAGAAAAGAAGTCTATATATGTTTAGTATAGACCAGTGGTTGGTTGAATATTAGGTATAGAATTGTGGTATGCACATGGCTAACTGCTATTAGATTTTTTTAAATGCATATGGGCTGCTTGCCTGTATGTCCATGCACCATGTACATGTCTGGTACCTACAGAGGCCAGCAAGGGCCTTAGATCCCTTGGATCTGGAGTTATGGACAGTTGTGAGCCTACATGTGTATACTAAGAATTGAACCCTAATCCTCTAGAAGAGCAGCAAGTGCTTGGAATGGGGAAGCCATTTCTCTTGACCCCGCGGTTAGAGTTTGAGGGAACACTTAGCTAGCTATTCCAGGTCGAGAGGTGTTTATCTCTGCATTGGAAAATAAGTACTTCAGGCAGACTGTTTAGCAGTGATCCTTTGTTTCATTTTTGGTATTTCTAAGTGTCTGATTTATTTTAAAGACAACACAGGATTAGGGATTGGAGAGGTGGCTCAGTGCTTCGTGCTTTTAGGGGAACTTTTTTTGGTGTGGTTTGGTTCCTAGCGCCCATGGCAGGTAGCTCACAACCACCTTTAACTTCAACTCCAAGAGATCCAAAACCCTCCTTTGGCTTCTACAGGCATGCACATAAGTAACACACACACACACACACACACACACACACACACACACACACACACTCACAAGTTAAAAATAACAAAATATTTTTTTTAAAAAAAACAGCACAGGATTAATGAATTGTGTTGTAGTTTTTCTGTGGACAAGTTTTATACACATAGGAAGGAGTAAAGTTGGCACTAGCCCACCGCCCTGATTTTAGTAGTAATCGACTCCTGGCCACGTTTATTCCGTCAGCGCCTCCATCCTTTTCCTGTCTGTCAGTGTGACATCACAATATTTGACCCGTTTTGACTTACAGACACAATTTCTGATAGTGGTCAACATGCTTGGAAGCAAATTTCAAACACGTTGTTTCTTGCATAAATATTTTACTATGCATATCTTTAAGAGTAAATACTCTTCAGCTGATGAATTGACAGTGAGTCATTATTAAATATCTAGGCAGTGCTCAGGATTCCAGTTATCTCAGAAATGTTATTACAGCTTCGGTATAAGTTTTTTTTTTTAACCTTAATGAAGGTCCATATTAAGGGCTGGGTATGGTAGGGAGCACTTATCTATAATCCTTGAATTTAAGGACTAATCATGGAGCTCTTGAAGAAGAGGCTGTCCTGGACCATATCATGGGGAAATTTTGTTTCAGAAAAGAGGGGGAAATTGATATGAGAACCATGTGGGGTTTTTTTTGTATGTATTAAGACTTTTCTTTCTTTCTTTGCTTGCTTGCTTGATTTTTCTTTGAGACATGGTCTCACTGTGTAGCCTGGGCAGGCTCCAGATTTCCAGCAGTTCTCTTCCCTCGGCCTCTCCAGTCCTGGGATTACAGACTGGAGCCAACACAATCGGCTTGAGTGGTTTTGTTTTTAATCTCTGGGTTTTCCTACATCTCCTTTTATAAAAAAAAAAAGATTATTTTCTCCCTGTGATTATAAAAAACTCGTTATTAGCTATATTGTTTTCGATTGTACCATTTCTTTAAACCCACAGTTTGAACATCTTGTTCAGTAAGAGATGCATAACTTTTTCTCCCTACAAATACATTGTTTGAAGAATTCACAGCAATCTTAGGTGTGATTGTATCATATTTACTGTTTTCACAGCATTCAGTGACTCGCAAAAGAACAAATAATTCGTATTTGATAGTTGAGTGGATACATAAATATTTATTGAATAAACATATAAATAAAATATGTGTGATGGGAGTCAGGGGCTTTATATTAGGGTACAGATTTGATTTCATAATTGTAGTTGGAAAACTGACAGCAGAACAATGTCTACTTTTCAATATATTTTGCCTACATGTAACCAATATGTTCCCTTTGATATCAAATACCAAAGAATCTATGGTAAATCATTATATTATGTCTTTTTAAGACAGGAAAACTGCTTCCTGTGAAACTGGGGCCCAGAGTCAAGGTTAAGACATGTAGTATTTCAGGACTGTGGAAACGTGAGGAAACCTGAGTCCTAAGGTGGATGGCGGGTGGGATTCTCCTAAGTAAAGAGTACCTTTGGTTACATCAGCCTTGTGGGGCTTGTCTTTTGTGGGGCCTCTAAAATGAGCAAGCTGTGGAAGGCACAGCCTTAGGCTGGGCTCAGCCATGTTGAACCAGGAACAGAGAGGCCTTAGGTGCAACCATGTGGGTGAAGCTTCTGCTTAGCAGCGAATGTTATGAAATCCTTGTGTAACAAAGATATGATTAACACTGTCTTCCTCAAGGGACATGGCTCCTGCAGCGGAGGGTTGATGACTCATACATAGCGCAGCCTGACCTTTGGATGTAGATCTTTTTTGCCTATGTCTTGCAGTGTTACAGTGGAACAGGAATAAGACCAGTGGGCTTCCCCAATTCTTGCATGACTTAGGGTCCCTGCAGAGTTAACTCCATGATTGCTCTGGGATCATTTAGTCAAAGATTTTCTTTAATAACTATTAATAGTTGACTTTTTTTGTGTTGTTTTTGCAAGTCAAAATACGTAAACTGAGCTGTGCTTGGTGGCACATGCCTATCATCCCAGAACTTGGGGTGTGGAGGTAGAAGGACCAGGAGTTTTAAGGTAAGCCTCAGCCACATAGCTTGAGGCCAGCCTGTGCTACATGAGCACCTGTCTCAAAAAATAAAACAAACCCCGTCAAAACAACCGCGAAACTAACAGAACACCTAAGCTGAATTCCTCAGTTGTATGCCAACGCGTGAGTGGCTAGATGAGCTAGAGGCCTTCTGAGAAAACTGTCTGTGTACCTAGAACTGCAACAACTTACAGCTGGTGAAGCAAGCTCTTCCCAGTCTTCAATTCAAGCTAAAGTTTTAAGTAGCAAACAATATTTAGGGCATGCTAGCCAAGTACTTGAAGTTTTTTTCCTGGGCCACAGACATGTTGGTTGTAGGCTCTTCCTTGGCCCACAAAATAGTTTCTCCAAGATTTGTGGCTCTATACAGGGAAGTGGAGATGAGCGGAGGAGTTGTCAGAATTAAAACAGAGTCAGGCTGGGAGCGGCAGCGTCCTCCTGTCATTCCCCACTTACAAAGCTGAAGCAGGAGGATATTAAGTTTGCGGCTGGTCTGAGCTTCATGATAAGCCCCTTTCTCAAACCAAGATGGAGTTCCTTATGCCAAGTCAAGGGATTTATGCCAAGTGCTTCTTATGAACACATACCTGACACTGACGAAATCTATTCCAGCCTTCATTCCTATCCGCATTCCGGTTATTTATTCAGACACAGACACCTCTGGATCGAGGACTTAAAACAAACTGGTGGCTTGTAACTGGCCTGGCAGAAGTGAAGGTGTTCTGAAGAGACTGTCAGGCTATTAAAACAGGGAACCCCAAAGAAATGGGAAATTTCCCAGAAATTTCATGCTGGAAGAAGGAAAAGGCCCCGTCCAAGTGGGAAAATTGTCTCCCAATGGGATTTCACACAGTCCTAATAATTTGTTAAGACCACCTTGTCATACCGAACTTTGGGGTCACAGCCTGTTCTCTAAGCCATGTTTGGTTACCCATCCTCAATAAATCAATTAAAAGAGCCAAATTAATAGTAGAAAGCAGAAAATGGAGATTTTTTTTAAAAAAAGATATGACCATACTGGGAAGAAAAATAGAAAGATCAAGTAAACCCCTCAAGTCTATCTTTGGGGTTGTGAAAGGCAATTCAAGTTTAAATAGAGGCAGAGAACATGAACATCTTCACAGTCCTGGGCTTCAGTCACATTTTGTAAGGTCATCTACTTGAGACAGATGCATCTCTAGAATATCTTCATTTCCACCATTCATTCTGAGAGTGTACCCTGAGTGCTTAGAGAGCCATACATCACTGAAATAAACTCGGCCTACATGGGCCTACCTGTCTACCAAAGGAGATTAGAATAAGAGAAACACCAGCGAGCATCCTAGACTGAACATCATCAGGGAATGTATGTGCTTCAAAAAATATCATGGAACAGATTGCTCTGTGGGAATATAGGCAACACCAAGAACAATAAGGCTAAAAGTAGGGAGAGCAGTAGGTGTTGACAATTTTTAGTTCCCCTAAATGACTTTATTACCTTATTTAGCTCTTCCTGTGATGGTCATATCAAGGAAGTCCAGACACAGGGGCTGAGTCATTTTCCCAAGATGCCATAGCTTCAGAGAGTCAGTGAACTCGTGCCTCAGCCTTTTGGAAACTGCAGAACCCGAGCCAGACGTTGAGGACGGAAATGTGGCCCCTATCAGATGGTTTGCATTCCCTAGTCCCAGGACCTTCATGAATGAAGGTCTAAAGGTTAGAGTTATTTGATTTTCTCTGAATGAATATGGAAACTGGCTTAATTTGAGCGGGTTTTGTGTGGAGAACAATGGGAAATAAAGATGCACACAGGTAAGAAGGAATAAGTGCTTCCTGCCTTGGGGGTTGTTTGCAGAGGAAAACGCAAGTATTTCCAGATCAAAGCATCAGCATTACCATGGAAACAGAATAGAAAGCGGCCTAAAGTCATCTGGTGAAAGTCATTGGTGTATGTTAGTTCTGAGTATAGACGTGTGGGTAGAAGTTACAGAAGAGCGGATACTGGTTCTGCAGAACTTTCTCAAAGGACTGTTTACTGCAACTGAGATCAGAGCTGGTTTAAAATTGTGCATTCCCAGTTAGACAGGACAGTGGCCACCTGTGGGAGCTGTTGCTGCTGCAGCCCCTTCTCTGCTTGGGAAAGATCTTTAGGTTTGAAACTGTGATTACAAGAGAACCTGTATCAGCGATCTCCTTGAAAACACACCAGAGCTGTTCTGGATGAAGCAGGCTAGGAAACATCTCTGGTCCTTCCCTTTTGCCACTGGGCTAAATCACATCTATGGACACAAACGATAGCTTTCACCTTAAAGGAAAGAAAAGATAGTTCATTCTAGAACTAAGTTTGAGTGACCGTGGCTCTGGAACATAGATTTCGGTCACTCCAAATTCCATGTTCCAACGTGGAAGCGGTCCCATGAAGTTTCACAGTTTTACAGAATCAAGAAAATCACAAGTCAAATCAAGTTTAAAATGCATTGGTGGCTACATCAGAGAGGCGCTTACGGAAAGACGGGGGAAGCTTTTCCAAAGGCCTCATATCTGATGGCATTCTTTTTTTCTAATTATTTATTTTTATTTTCTGTGCATTTGTGGTTTTGCCTGCATGTATGTCCATATAAGGTTGTTGGATCCCCTGAAACTGGAGTTACAGACAAGTTGTGAGCTGCCATGTGTGTCCTGAGAATTGAACCCGGGTCCTTTGGAAGAGCAGCCAGTGCTCTTAACCACTGAGCCATCTCCCTAGCCCCCTGATGGCATTCTTAGTTTTGGAGTTGGTGGAAGGTAGTATACTGCTATATTAATATATATTTTAAAGTTTTTATTGATTAGTCACAGGATGTTAGTTCTGACACAGAGGGGCAGGGATGACTATTATGGAGGCTAAACCTAGCTCATGGTAAGCTTATTGGTCCTGGACCTGCAATGTTCTAATCACTTTATATTACTAAAGTTCTATTCAGTGGATCAGTCTCTCCAGACACCACTTCTTTCCAGGAATTCTTATTCACATGTCTATGGCTAACTTTAGGAAATAAAGTTGAACTACTTGGGGTGAAGTTTTGGAGCCCAGTGGAGTTTATATTTAATGGCAGTCCATGTAGGAGGAAGAGAATGACGGACTCTAGCAAGTATAGACAGAGATGGTGACCATTGTGGTGGAGAGGAGGAGACATTTCTTCCGAGTATGGTCAGAAAAGACAGGGGTGGATTAAAGAGGAGGGTACAGGGAGGGAATCCTAGGCCTGGAGCTTGTGTATGACATGAGAGAGAGCCCTGGCAAGCACATGTCACGCTGACTCTCTGAGGTTCAAAGGTGCGATCGTTTTACTCCAGAACAACTTTGGAAGCCTTGAAAGCAGGCCTTCTCTAAGACAGAAATTCTCTGAGACGAAGGGAAAGAAAAGGAAGTGAAGAAGGAGCCAAGGGCAAAGGTCACAAGGGAAGGTGCAGCGAGCGCTGGGGAAGAGTCAAGGAAAGATGGCCGTGCTCCAGGGAAGGGAGGGGAAAGGTGGGCGGGAGGCTGCGCCTCAGCTTTTGATCTCTGTGGTGCTGTGGCTGCTGTGGCGGGCCTGTGCACCCTCTGAGGTTCAGTTCCCTGCCTGTGTTGGTGAAGCTCAGCCTGGACCTTTTGTTCACAGAGCCCTGTAGATGCTCTTAGATTTGATGTCCCCAAATTGACTTTAGGAGAGCACTTTGGGATAGGAGGTGGGTCAGGTGGGAAATGTTCTTATGGCCATTCCATTGGGCCCTACGAGGACAGGTCTAGACAAAGTGCTTTATCACAGGGGTGAGGCAGAAGGGGCTCCGAGCAGAGGGGTGAGATGCTTCTGCCACCAGCTCCTCTGCTGCTCTATCTCAGGTCCACTCTAAGCCCATCTAGCAAGCCAAGCCAGAGAGCAACCAAAGCAGGATGTTTCACAGTTGTAAGCATGACCAATTTCCTTCTGCTTAAAAATCCTTTAAGCTCTACAGCAGGTCTTAGATTCTGTAATTGCAGAAGATGTCTTCGAGCTTAAATATTTGGCAGGGTTAATGCACAGTAGAGGGAATCTGCCTGAGCATGGTTTGCTAGTTTGGTTTTGTTGGAGTGACGCAAGAGACTTCGAAAGCAAGGTAGCCACAGGTATTAATTTGTCAGAGAGCCTCTATCTAACATGAGGCTCAACACTCACTGGGCTAGAGAGAGGTATCAGTGAGACAAGGCAGAAGTGGGCCATTAGAGGTGACCAGAACAGGCCATCCGTCACTTACACTGTCTCTGTGCATGTGCACAGACACAGTTTAGAATCCTTGGGTTTATAATGTGATTTGGTTTTTTAATGCTTGTATTATATTATTTATTATTTGTTTGTGTGTCTGTACACATGCCCACATATGCACAGTGTATAGTGGAGGTCAGAGAATGTCCTAAGGGGGTGGTGTGTTCTCTCTACCATGTGGGTCCCAGGGATTGAACTCAGGTCATCAGGCTTGGCGGCAAATGCCTTTATCTGCTGAGCCATCTCGCTGGCCCAGTTTAGCTTTGGATATCCCCATTTCTAATTATTTTAAAACTTTTGACTGAATTCTTAAAGAAACATCTCTCTTGGGATTATGTGTTCCACACCCTCAAAGGAGACGTGTCAGGGAAATGCACGGCCCGTTATGCTGCACATGTTACCATCTTGTCCCTCTGGAGTGACAGCAGCAATGAAAGTTTGCCCAGAGCGGTGGCAGGAGGAGTAAGGCAAATTTCAAATAATCTCTCAGTAGCCATTGGCTGAGAGTTCTGCTGCAGGCAGGACACCAGGTAGGCAGAGAGAAGTAGGGGTCCACCCTGATCCATTGCTCTTCTACCCAGATCCATCTCTGTTCTACCCCAATCTGGCTCTGTTCCACCTGATCCATCTCTGTTCCACCCAGATCCATCTCTGTTCCACCCAGATCC